>ML102826.1:73837-174753 GCA_003697995.1 Taxidea taxus jeffersonii | reverse complement strand
CTGCCTGTGCTCGCTCCCGCTCTCTCTCCAACAAAAAAAAAAAAAAAAAAAAAAAAAAAAAAATTCTAAAAAAAAAAATAAAAAAATAAAAGACAGCAACAACCAACGGGCCTCTAGATGATTATGAAGAGCATGGAGAGACTTAACATTGATGAATTCATCTTCAAAGTGCCTTTCAGAAGCTGATGATTTCCAGACCTGTCCCTGATGACTAAGAGAAAAGGAACACTAGTCTCACTGTGGAAAGAGACCTTAAAACGCATCAGGACCTGAAGCCAAGTGTAAGATAAACACAGTGACCCACTAGCCTCCGGTTTTGCTTTACTGATTAGACTTTCCTGAGTGTTTGCTGCCAGACACTCAGCAGATAACGTGGTACCAAAGCTCCAGGGCCGCTTGCTTTTCTCACTGGGCAGCCAGTGATTCTTAGAAGTGAATTATTAGGGGCGCCTGGGTGCTCGGTTGTTAAGCGTCTACCTTTGGCTCAGGTCATGATCCCAGGGCCCCGGGACTGAGCCCCGCATCGGGCTCCCTGCTCCACAGGAAGCCTGCTTCTCCCTCTCCCACTCTCCCTGCTTGTGTTCCCTCTCGCCGTCTTTCTGTCAAATAAATAAGCAAAATCTTAAAAAAAAAAAAAAAGTGAATCATTAAGCAGAGTTTTGAGAAAAAGAAAAAAAATATTTCTGAGCAGGGAAAGGCCAGGGGCAATAATGAGGGTAACTGTTTCTAGAGCATTCTGTTCAAACTTCTCTGATTATGACCCACAATAAATGGCCCATATAAAATGTTTTTTTAAAGATTTTATTTATTTATTTGATAGACAGAGATCACAAGTAGGCAGAGAGGCAGAGAGAGAGAGGAGGAAGCAGGCTGTCCGCAGAGCAGAGAGCCAGATGCGGGGCTCGATCCCACGACCCTGGGATCATGACCCGAGCCGAAGGTAGCGGCTTTAACCCACTGAGCCACCCAGGCGCCCCTAAAATGGGTTTTGATCCAGGAAACACGCAGCTGTAACAAACCTTTCGGAAAAGAGTACTTCCCCTTCAAACATGCAGTGTACTCGAGGACTTGTTCCATCAATCCTATTTTAGTTCTTTTGAAAAAATGCTCGTTGTAAATTACTCAATTGATTTCATGATTAACTAATGGGCCATTACTGGCAATTGGGAGGGGACACTCCTCCAGAGAAGGGTAGGTAGGATTGCCTGGAAGAGGAATTCCCTTTAAATTAGGCAGAGGTGAGGAAAATCATGTAATGGGAAAGGGGAGGGGAAAATACATAACAGTGGAGGTTCTGGAAGCTTCTTCATATAAAACATTAAGACAATAACTCCTCACAGTGCTGTGACTCGGAATGAAACATAGTTTATTTAGAGTGGTTGCCTGTTACTTCTTGAGACCCTAATGTATGGATGAATTACCTTTTTTTTTTTTTTAAGATTTTTATTTATTTGTTAGAGAGAGAGAGAGAGAGCACAGGCAGAGGCAGAGGGAGAAGCAGGCTCCCTTGCCGAGCAAGGAGCCCGACGTGGGACTCGATCCCAGGACGCTGGGATCATGACCTGAGCCGAAGGCAGCCGCCCAACCAACTGAGCCACCCAGGCGTCCCACCTTTTTTTTTTTTTTTAAATGATATCTGAATGTCAACCTCATTTGCAGGAGCGGCTCTTCTAGTTTTTAATTAGATTTTCTTTCAACCCATCCAGAGAAATAGTAAGTCTTTTCATAGATCACAGATAAATGGCAAGAATGTTTTGCAAGTTGTGTTGAATCTACTCAGAGCTAAGATTTATCCGATTTTATTTTTCTCTTCAACACAGTGGTTGTGGAAATGCATTGTCCTACTAACTTCAGAAGCACTAGACGCTGTTTAGCACACTGCCACTCCACATTAAGAACTAACTAACATGTTTCTAGTATCGTAGTTTATTTTTAAAGATTTATTTATTTATTTATTTATTTGATAGACAGAGATTACAAGTAGTCAGAGAGGCAGGCAAAGAAAGAGGAGGAAGCAGGCTCCCCACTGAGCAGAGAGCCCGATGTGGGGCTCGATTCCAGGACCCTGAGACCATGACCTGAGCCGAAGGCAGAGGCTCTAACCCATTCTGAGCCACCCAGGAGCCTCTAATATCGTAGTTTTGACACAAACCTTAGAAAAATAAATGCACCAGAATAATCTAACAAGCCTGGAAAGGATCTTTAGACATCAGGTTAACTACTGCTGAGCTCACATGAGTAATATCTAACAGAATAATATCTAAGCTCTTTCAAAGGCCTTAAGGAATTAAACACTTGCCACCTCTTTCTTTTTCAAGTTTTTTTTTTTAAAGATTATTTATTTATTTATTTGTTAGAGAGAGAGAGAGAGAGAGCGAGCACAGGCAGACAGAGTGGCAGGCAGAGGCAGAGGGAGAAGCAGGCTCCCTGCCAGGCAAGGAGCCCGATGTGGGACTCGATCCCAGGACGCTGGGATCTTGACCTGGGCCGAAGGCAGCTGTTTAACCAACTGAGCCACCCAGGCGTCCCCTTTTTCAAGTATTTTATTTATTTATTTGACAGAGAGAGATCACAAGTAGGCAGAGAGGCAGGCAGAGAGAGAGGGAAGCAGGCTCCTTGCTGAGCAGAGAGCCTGATATGGGCCTCGATCCCATCCCAGGACCCTGAGATCATGACCTGAGCCAAAGGCAGAAGCTTAACCCACTGAGCCACCCAGGTGCCTCTAAAAATTTGTCACCTCTTTTAAGCTGATGATTTGATTCTCTGACAACCATCTCATTACCTTTGGAATGTTTTTCAAATTCTTTTAGTGACTTTTATTGAAATTTTATTTTTAAAATTTTATTTATTTTTTATTGAAATTTATTGAAATTGAATTATCAACTTTCCTTCACAAAACTGGATTATTTGTGCATTGTAGAAGTTTAGAAGTAGGCTCAGTTGCATGCAGAAGGTAATAATGGCTTAGTGGAATGCAGGAACTGTGGTTTAAACCCAATAGATCTATATTTACTTCTCATGCTGAAGTCCAGATAGACGCAGAACAGGGCTGCCATGACATTTTCCAAACAAGTCCTCCAGGATATCAGTTCCTCTCTGGACATTTCGACAGATCTGCCTTTCATTCCCTAGGTCTCCTCTCCCAAGATCGCCTCACGATCTGAGGTGGCTAATTCACCTTCTGCCGTCCCACTTACACGTTAGACATCAGGAAAGGGGAAGACAGGAGGAAGGGTACTGGGCTTCCCTTCAGCACACTTTCCACTCCCACTTACATTTCATTGACACAAACTTAGTTGTGTGCTTACACCTAAGAAACAGAGGCTGAAACAACATAGTTTTTACTATGGGATATATAATATCATATATGTGATATATCCCATATAAAATATATGTAAAATAATAATGTAATATATATTGTGTATAGTATAAAATTATATAAATACAAACTATATATAATTTTATAATATATATTATATATGATACGTTAAAGTCTAGCAGAAATACCTATCTTCTTCCTTTAGCAATAGAATCCCTGAATTTATATCTATATCCCATGTATGGGACACCTCCCCAGATAAGTCCGTTGTTTCTTGAGACCATTATAAACGAATGAACTATCCTGTGCCCAGCATTATCTTTTTTATTTTTAAGGTGATATCTGAATGTCAACTATACCTTGAGGGGTTTCTCTTCTAGTTTTAGAGAATCTCCTTTCAACATATTCAGAGAAATAGTGAATCTTTTACTAGGTCACAGATACAAGGCAAGAACATTTTACAAGATGTTTTGACTTTGCTCAGAACCAGGATTTCTGCTAGATTTTAACTCTGGGCTGAGAGATGGAAAAAAAAAAAATCTCTTGGTTCCTTGAGCACTTCCCAAGGCTATCACAGTCCCTCAGAGGACACAGCCAAGTTGAACACAGGGAAGGCTGGATCCCAGACCCGGGGTGCCCAGCCTTCCAGAGAGTCTCCTGCCCCAAACAGTGCACTGGCCCCGTGTTACACCCTGGGGCTTGCCACTCTCTCCAGCATCAGGCATGGGGCAAGGCTGAAGAACGTCTGAGATAAGTCTGTTACAATGGACAAACTCCAAATTTCCATCTGAGTGATGACATCGTCCACCTGTGTACAGGTCCCTAGACCCTCTCTTGTACTCAAGGAATATGCTGTCATCATGATCTCCTCCTTCCTTTGCCCCCCATCATGTTTGATCGTCCCCTACCCTCTATGGATTGTCTCCTTCAGTGTGTGATGACTCAGATCTTAAAAGAACATCTAGCTGATGCTTGACCCTGTATGTATCTGCATCTAGCCGACATCGTATTTTGCTCTCTTTTACCATAAAACTCTTCTCTAGGATTTTCCTTGAACCTGACATGGTTCCTCTTTCTTCACAGATCCTCTTTCTCTGTTCTTCCTTGAACCGGACACAGGTAAGTTTTGTTGCTCTCACTTCACTGAAACCTCTTTCAAGGTCACTGATGAACCCTGCTTGGCCAAATCTAATGATCAGCCCTAGACTTAGTGGACTTCCCAGTAGTGTTAGGTAGAGATGAGCACCACTTTTCCTGAAACATTTCACTTGCCTTTCAAGACACTTGACTTTCAGTCACTTCTCTGGATTTCCTTCTCCCTTGGTTCTCCTCCTCATTGAATCTGTAAGGGCCAAAGTGTCCCATGGCCACAATATTCACTCCTTATTTTGAGCTCACACATCCCATGGCACTTTATAAGCATCTGTATGCTGATGACTCCTAAATTTATGACTTCAGCCTCTCCTCTGACTCCAGACTTGCATATCCAACTAGGCACTTAGTATCTATCTCCTTTGGTTAAAGTACTTTAATAAGAAATACATATTTTGGGGACACCTGGGTGGCTCAGTTGGTTAAGCAGCTGCCTTCGGCTCAGGTCATGATCCCAGAGTCCTGGGATCAAGTCCCACATCAGGCTCCTTGCTCAGCAGGGAGCCTGCTTCTCCCTCTGCCTCTGCCTGCCTCTCTGCCTGAGCGCTCTCTCTCTCTCTCTCTCTCATAAATAAATAAATAAAATCTTCAAAAAAAAAAAGAGAGAAATACATATTTTGGGATTTTTTCTGGGTCCTGGCCCAAGCTCCTAAAACCAGTGTAGTTTCCTATGTGATAAGAGTTATAGGAACATTTTTTATTATATTTGTTTTTTGTCACTGGCTCCTGAGACAGCTCCGGAGTGAAAAAAATTTAAAAAGCATTTCTTTTGGTATTCATAAGAAGCCCCTCTCAACCACATCTGAGTTTATGTTTTTTTTTAATATATTTTATTTATTTATTTGATAGAGACACAGAGAGGGAACACAAGCAATGGGAGTGGGGGAGGGAGAAGCAGGTTTCCCACCGAGCAGGGAGCCCGATGTGGGGCTCGATCCCAGGACCCCAGATAATGACCTGAGCTGAAGGTGGATGCCCAATGACTCAGCCACCTAGGAATCCCATGAGTTTATGTTGTTGAAGTAACTTTTGGAAAGCCCCTAACCTTTGGGAGGAATAGAAGGGCTGGAGGTTGGGTTCTTCCCTAACACTCCATGATCTCATCAACGAGGCCTATGTAATGAAGCCTTAGTAAAAAACCTTAATCCAAGGGGTTTGGAAAGCTTCTGGCTTGGTAACCACAATGAGGGCCTGGGAGGGTGGTGCCCCCCCAGAGAAGGCATGGAAGCTCCATGTCCCTTCCCAACTTTCTTGTCCTATGCATGCCTTCCATGTGGCTAAGTCCTGAGTTGTATCATTTATAATAAATCAGTTCAGTACTTAAAAAGCAAACTGTGTCCCTGGCTTCCATAAGCCATTGTAGCAAATGACAGAACACAGGGAGAGGGACATGGGGACCTCCCATTTATAACTCATTGGCTACAAGTACAGGTGACAACATGAGACTTGAGCTGGCATCTGAAGAGTATGTGTGGGTGGGGGGCAGTCTCGGGACTGAGCCCCTAACCTACAGCACCTGCACTCTCCAGGTACTTAGTGTCAGAACTGAGTTGAATGGAGGACACCTAATTGGTATATTCCACAAACAGAATTACTCTCGTGTGGCAGAACTTACACATCTGGGTCCAGAGTGGTGTTGTGCATAGAGAGAAGCTGCAGATTTTATTTTTACTGAGGACTTGATGCATCCTCAGGAGAACTCATGACTTTCTTTCTCAGACTTTTTTTCTCCCCTAGGACTCTCTATGTTTGAAAATGGCATTGCTGTTGACCCAGTTCCTCAAGTGGAAAACTTTGGATCATCTTTTCTTGACTCTTCACCTCAAACCTGTTCTCTCCTCTGCTGGTGAATGCTGTCAGCTCAACTTTGAAGATACATCTTGAATGTGACGGTAACGCCTCACATCCACTGCTCAACCAAACCACCATTTTTCACCCCGATTCCTATAGTTAACCACTTTCTAATTCCACTCTTGCTCTCCTTACCCCAGTGGTCCATTTCCATCGAGTTGCCACGGTGGTCTTTTAAAAACAAAATCAGATTTTAAAAGAGACCCTTTTACGATATCATTTCCCCCTTTTTGAGCCTCATAGTGGTTATATACTGCCAACGTCAAGATTTTTCTACTTCTGTTTTCAGGGTGCTCTCCAACCTTATTTATGACCCTTGCCTTGAGATTCAACAGGAATTTTCTCTTTTTTGGTTCAAACACATGCCATGTTTATTTTTACTCTAAATCTTACCTTATGCTGTGTCCCTATCGCTTGGATTGTGTCTTTCTGTCCTGTTCAATTCTTATTCTGACCTTAATCATTCATTCAGTTCATAGGGTCTTCATGATCCTCTTCATCCCTATCCTAGTGCTTTACTTACAGTGACTCCCTCCCATCTCTGAGTATGTATGTACAATACCTGATAGTATTAGAGATCCACTAGACTCAATCATTGATGGATGGATGATTAAGCTGAATATTTGAAAACAGTTTACATTAAATATGAATAAATTCATGGCTGATTCTGTCTCTGTTATGAAGATTTTTCTAAAAACTAAGGTGATAAAGGTAAAAAAAATTATTTTAGTTTCATTTCCATGACGTTCACATTATATACACTATTTTTATCATTCAATTCTGTTTGTTACTAACTAAAGGGAAAAAAAGGAATCAGTTCCCTAAAGTTATATACATTTTAAGTTGACTAGAGAAACAACCTGATTATTAATTTCTCCAGTTCTCTGCCCTACATATGGCAGAAAGTCTTTTTTACTTATTTTGGCTGATGTATCTTGCACTTTATGTCGTATCCTTTATTTCTTTTTTTGTTTGTTTTTGTGTTGTTATTTAAATTCAAGTTAGTTAACATATAGTGTATTATTAATTTCAGGGTAGAATTTAGTGACTTATCATTTGCATATGATAGTCAGTGCTTGTAACATCAACTGCTCTCCTGAATGCCTGTCACCCAATTACCCCATCCCTCAGCCCACCTCCCCTCCAGCAACCCTCAGTTTGTTTTCTGTAGTTAAAAGTCTTTTATGGTTTCCCTCCCTCTATTTTTATCTTATTTTCCCTTCCCTTTCCTTATGTTCATCAGTTTTGTTTCTTAAATTCCCATATGAGTAAAATCATATGGCATTTATCTGTCTCTGATTGACTTGTTTCGCTTAGCATTAAACCCTCTAGTTCCATCTATGTCATTGCAAATGACAAGATTTCATTCTTTTGATGGCTGAGTAATAATCCATTGTATACATACATAACACAACTTGGGTGTCCATTTATTTTTTGCTGGACATCAGGGCTCTCTCCATAGGGAAGCTATTGTAGACATTGCTGCTATAACATGGGGGCGCAGGTGCCCCTTCGAATCATTATTTCTGTATCCTTTAGATAAATACATAGTAGTACAGTTGCTGGGCTGTAGGGTAGTTCTATTTTTAACTTTTTGAGGAAACTCCAACCTGTTTTCCAGGTGATTTTTGTTGTTGTTGCTGTCAGCTTGATTGGGTCACATTCAGGATGTCAAGGAAAGCTGGACTAAAATGTTTGCAGTGCCGCTATCAGTTAGGGCCCAACAGGAATAGAAACTACACAATGGGCTAAGTTTAATATAAAGAATGAATAAACTTTGATAAAAGAATGTCTATAAGGAAACCATATATGGTATTGTAGGGCTGAGGGGGAATATTCAAAGAAGGAGAAGCTTGGAAGCCCTCCCCCCCAAAGGCCTGTTCAGGTCTTATTGGAGAAGGTATAGTTCAATTCACTGGATAGCAGAGAAGCTTGTTGGTTTGTTTTGGACGAGGCTGTTCTGCAGTCCCTCCGGAGTGCAACTGATCAGAAGCCGGTGGGGTGGGCTTGCACAGGGAATGGAGGCTGGGGCACCAGGGAGGGGCGCCATGCTCTGCAGAGAATGGTGGCAGGTGTAGGGCATGGGAGCTGTCGTCTGCAGAGGAAGTGGTGGCTCAGGGCGCTGGAATGACCAGGGGCCCTCAGGGCCAGTTTCCTTGTTGACAGGTCTGGCCAGAAGTTTAAATGCAGGGCCTAACTGCAGGCGAGGCAGAGGCTGGAAGGTTGCTGATTTCAATGGGCAGTAAGCGGCATGAAACTTCCGCCAAAACATAGCTCTCTCCTGCAGTGTCTCTCCAGCGCCCTCTGCTGGGAAAACTTAAGGTGGTGCTCTCAGAGGAGATGCTTGAAAGCTGTCCTTTATTACAGAGCACATGTTGAAGGTGAATTGGAGCTGAGGCAGCAAGTTGATAACTGGCACAGTGTTTATTTAAGCATATGTATATTTCTCAGGGATAAATGTATTAGGGGTATTTTGTGTGAATACTCTGGCGAAAAAGAATCCACATCAGGATACTATATCAGTAATGCACCAATAAATATAATTAAAATAAATATAATTATTTAAACAAATAAATACAATTAAATCACATTCTTCAAGTGGCTGGATAATAGTATTCAGATGCCTTTTTTCCATATTTATTTTAGAATTCTTTTCAGATTTGAGGTGTATCACACAAATAGTAAATTGCACAAATAAAAAATGTGTATTTTTTTTTACATGTGTACACACAAGTGCTACTACCTAGATCAAGATACAATTTTTCCCATAACTTAGGTGGATATCTCACTCCTCTTCCCAGTTAAAATCCTCCTACCCTCATCAGAGGCAAGTACTAATCTGGCTTCTATTTCTTGTTCAGGAACTTTATGAAATTGGAACCATAAGTAAGGACTTCGATGTGTCTGGCTTTTTTCGCTTAAAATATGATGTCTTTGAGATCCACCCATCTTGCTATACACAAACACATTTCTATGCATATAATGAACATACATACATATATATTCATTATATGAAAAGACCACATTTACTTTTGTATTCTCCTGGACATTAAGGTTGTTTCTAATTTTGGACTGTTATGAATAAAGCTGCTTTTAATGTGACTTTTTGTGGACTATGCATTCATCTCTTTTTGATGTAAATACAGAACAGGACTTGCTTGGTCATGGTGCCGTAGTCCTAAGTCATGTTTAGTTAGATACTGTCAAACAATTGTTGTAATTCTTTTTTTTTTTAAAGATTTTATTCATTTATTTGTTAGAGAGAGAGAGAGCGAGCATAGGCAGACAGAGTGGCAGGCAGAGGCAGAGGGAGAAGCAGGCTCCCTGCCAAGCAAGGAGCCCGACTGAGCCACCCAGGCGTCCCAATTGTAATTCTTTAAACCAATTTCCACTTCCACCAGTAAGAGAATTCTAGTTGCTCCACATAGTTGCCAACACTTGGTATTGTCAGTCATTTTTAGCTGTTCCTCTGAATACTATTTTTAAGAATTAAAACTAATTGGACCTGCACAATAATATTTATCAATCTTAGTATTTAATTATATTTCTCATGTTCCCTTTTGATAAACACACAAAAAACCCTCTCTTGTTTCTTCCAAACATTATCTAAAATTTCAAAGTAGAAATAACAGCAATGGTCACTTTGGAAAATGTTCTCAATTTACCTATGATTCTACATAATATACAATTTTTTTTTAAAGATTTTATTTATTTGCCAGAGAGAGTGAGCACAGGCAGAGGCAGAGGGAGAAGCAGGCTCCCTGCTGAGCAAGGAGCCCATATGGGACTCCATCCCAGACGCTGGGGCCATGACCTGAGCTGAAGGCAGATGCTTAACCAGCTGAGCCACCCAGGCGTCCCAATATACAATTTTTTACTGCAAAACTTTACTGTCATACCATAACAGTTTCCTAATTCAGAGAACATATAAGATTCTTTCTGATTCCAAAGTAATTATTATGATTATAAATTTTCATTGTATAATATGGCAGGAGAAAATTCTGACTATGAGTTACATGACTGATTAGGAAGTAACTGGAATTTTTAGGTAAACATTAAATACAATTATAGAGTAATCATATGGCATGGTGCTTAAGAATATAGGCCAGGGATCAGACTAGGCAGTTGTAATTCTGATTCTGCTAGGATTTTGAATAAGAAAATCATGCCTTTGTTTCCTAATTTTAAAAATAGTATCAATGGTAACAGTAGCTCTATGAGTAAGGGAGTTTACTTAACCTCCCAGTGCTGTAAAATGGGAATAAACAGTTATCTTGAATAATTAACTAGTTAATACCTGAGACACTTTGAATAGTGCCTGGCACTTATCAAGTGCTATTTAAACATTAGGTATTTATTAGTAATGTAGAAAAATTAAGTTGAAGAGTTGTGTAAAGACTGTGTAGTTCCAAACAGCAAACAATATATTTCTCAATCCCAGACAGATCCCCACTGTTTTGAAATTTATTTACTTATCCATATCTTACTGGAAATCAGCAAAGTCAGTTTTATTTTGGTCATGGCTCTCGACTACTTAATATAATCTACTTTAGGGAGCTGTCACGTAGGTAAAAATCGGCCTGCCTCAGGAAAACTTTATTGTAAACAATAAAATCTATGAGAGAGATGTATCTTCCACATCAATTTAGCAAATCCGAAGGGCGCTTTCTCCACTCCAGGCACGTTTCCACAACACTCCCCAGCTTTCCCTCCCTACTCCGCAACCCCGAAGTGTTTTCACTGTTTGTTTCCTGACAGTTGTTCCTAATAATACTGACATATTATTATATGTCAGTGAGAATCCTCCTGCCACCTGAGAGTCTAGGTCAGTGCTACAGCTGGAGGATGGATAGTCAATTATGGCTACTCTGACAAAATCCTGAGACCCAAATGCGTTTAAGATACTCGCAGGGATGCCCCAGCGTCCTCGGGAGCTGAACCGGAGTTGAGAACACAATTTACAGCCCGCCCACCTCCCCCACCTTCCGCCCTCTCTGGGCGACGATCCCGCCCAAGTCCCACAAGCACGCCGGGAATTGTAGTTTCCGGAGGCTCGGTCCAACTCAGCGCACGCGTTCTGAGCTCCCTTTGCTTCCCGAAACACTCCCGGATAAGGAAGTGGCCGGTGATGCCACGCGTTCTGCGGGCAATGTATCCGGGCTTCTGGGAGTTGTAGTCGCCGGGGGCGGGCGCCGTCGGTAAGGAGACGTAGCTTTCCTTGGGGTCCGCTACTGCAGTTGGTTCCCGGCAGGAGCCGAGGAGTCAGTCCGTACTTCCATCAGCGCTGTACTCCCTCTGAGGCTGAGGAGGCGCTTTCTTTTCCCCGGGCGCTGCCACTCTGGTGCTGGTGCTCCTTGCCCCGAGGTCCATTTCTCCACCGAGTCCTCTGCCTCTCCGGTCCATCTCCAAAACCTGGGCTTAGCGGCGACTCGCCTTCCTAGTGACAGGGCCGCGACCTTCTCAAACCCGGTCCTTGCCCTGCGGGGACCTTCCTCATTGCGTCCCCTTATACTGGTTTCCGCCGCTGCCCCTATTCTCCGCCTGGGCACTCGCTGCGCTCACGCTCCTTCCACTCATTTTTCTTTTTCTTTCTTTTTTTTTTTTTCTTTCTTTCTTTTTTTCCTTCCCTTTCCTCTGCAGGGATGGAAGCTTCCTGGCGCCAGGTGGCCGGTGGCCGAGGCCGAGCCCGAGGACGGGCCACCGCGGCCCCTTCTTCAGGAAATGGAATCCATCTTCGCAGCGCCGGGGGAGGACGAGAGAAGGGCTCAGTGGCCGCTGCGGGACCTGGCCCCAGCCCCAGAGGAGCGGCGACCCCTGCGGCTGCAGGTAGCTCCGCCTGGCGCAGCCCCGCGGGATCAGAAGCCCTGCAGACTTCCGTAGCGTGTGGTGAGAAGGGCTCCGGTCCTCAGTTTCACCTGGATACCTACTAGGCACTTACTAGTCCGAACTGCCTCCTCGCCCTTACTCTCATTCACTTCTCTCCTTCTCCCTGGAGAGTTGGTTATTGCCCCCACTGCTCAAACCTTCAAGGAAGCTACTCATTTCTGCATTCTAGGCAGATTTCTAGCATACCTCTTTCCTCTTAATTTTAATTACTATGGATCAGCATTACTTCTTTGTCCACTGTTCTCCTCTTTATTCTTTTTTGCCCTGAATCCCTAGACCAAAAGTTGCAAATTGTGGCCCCGGGGTTCTGATTTAGCTTATAGTTTGGTTTGGTTAACACCGAACCATCTGAATTGGTTGCCAGCAGGTTTTGTTTGTTTTTCTTTTCTTTTAAAAAATCTCAGTAACAACTTTTTTTTTGTAAAATAGGATAGTGTGGCTTTAACCTTTGTGCATGGCAACAGCCAGTTGTAGAAATTCCATGTAGATTGGGTTTAGGCACTCCCATTTTACGTGGTCTCTTCTACCTGGGGGCCAGCTGTCATTTTCCATCTTTGCGAGATTGCCATAGTTTAGTAACTTTGTCTATGCCCTGTAAGCACTTGAGCTTGAGGTATTTTTCTCAACTGTGGTTCCTGTTCACAAATGTCATGTCCTTTTTCTTATGTATCTTATGTGACCTCCTCTGGCATGCCATTATCCTTCATCCAAGGCTGTGTTTTAGTGGAGTCTGAGAACACACAGGCAACTCTGAATTGTCCATGCTAATGGAGGATTGCATGAGGCCAAGGAAATAATCCCATAAAATAATTTTATTTTTATGTTTGGGATGTATTTTTCGGAATGTATTTTTTGAGGGGAGGAGCAAAGTTGAGCTTCTGAGTGCTTTTTCCCTAAGCTAATTTTAAAATTAGGTGGTACTCTCTTTGCTTGGAGTTACTGGGTTTATTTTAATTCCAGTACAGTAAGCATACAGTGTTCTGTTAGTTTCAGGTGTACATACACACTTCCATACATCACCTGGTGCTCATCACCACAAGTGCATTTCTTAATCCTCATCACCTGTGTCACCCATACCTCCCACCCACCTCCCCCTCTGGTAGCACTTCTGATTTACAATACTGGTGGTGGTGAAACGTGCAGGTTGGAGACCAAAAACAGTTTTGGTAAAGTTTCTTGGATTTTGTGGATAGTAGAAAAGCAAACATTTTTCACCTGGATAATTGAGATTTGTCTGTAAGAAATAACATATAGGAAGCTTGCTTTGTTATTTTTTCTTGAGATGATCTTATGTGGACACGTTGATAGGGTTATAGATGTTTTTATTATGTCTTCTAATTCAGCCTTTAAAGAAATGTATCCTTACATGCTGTTTTCCACAATTAATGACATATATCATCTCTCTTACCGCACATCACATTTTGAGTCATAATCTTAGTCATTATTTCTCTCCTAATACTCAAAGATTCCTATATAGGCACTATGTATGTTTTCTTTCAGTTTTACTTGAAATACCCTATAACCCCCAATTAAATTGGCCGCAATAACAAAGGGAAAACATTTCATGAGGAAAATAAAAGATAAAACGTCGTTAAGTACAAACGCACCACCAAGATTAAGAAAGCTTATCTTTAGTGGCTCATCAGCTTATCTTTAGTGGCTCATCAGTTTTAAGCATTAAGTGAAGTTAAATCAGCGATTTACTATTTTAATTAGTGAATTTAAAACCCTCTTAATATGGGCATTAATAAATTCAGATCATTTCGGTATGTTTGTGGCTCCTTTCTCAAAACCAAGATTGCTGTTCATAAGTGTTTATTAATAGTTAATACCTGAAGAAAATTCCCCTGGTCCTTGCCCTTAAGGACTTGGGAATATGCTATGAAGTAATTAATTCTTTTTGTGTTATTATTTAGCCAAATAAAAAAAATGAGAAGTGCAGTCAATGCTAGAGAGAATAGCGGAAGAACGTATCTGAAATTTATTTAACATTTCTTTTTGGAATGAAGCTGCTGTAGAAACCACATCTTCCATATTGGCAACATTTTATGTGGATTAATGTTAAAATATATGTTTTGTGATCACATTTTAATAAACGCAAAAAGTCCTTGAGCTTTCTAAGAGCAGATTATAAAGATCATGGGTACACAGTGAATCTTTGTGCAAAATCTGTGGTGGGCCAGGCCAGGCGAGGCTGTAATGTGGAAGAGGATTTTTGGAGAAAGCACCCATTTAATTGACTCTGAAGTGCTCCCAGTTGGCATGTTTCCCACCTCCTAAAAATCACTGTGATTGATTTATTTTTAATCATCCCATTTAAATTTTTATTAACATGCTTATTTTGAGATTGATTAACAGTTTTTTGATACTTCTTTCATATCTTTATAATTTTTTAATTGATTTGTTAATTATGGTTTCTAGAACAATTTGCTGCATTTAACAGGATATTTAACAAACATGAAAGTTTTCATTGTGGTAGTATTCTCTTTAGTTGTGTGACTAGAAACTTGAAAATACCTTTCTTGTGCATTATAGTAGAATAGAATGCTCCTTGGAGCATTTAGAGATCATTTTGTAGAAACGAAACTAATTTCTTTTTCTTTTAAGCAGAGCTAATGTCTCAGAGGAAATTTGAGGAAATCAAGAAGGCCAATCAAGCTGCAGCCAAAAAACTTGTTGAAGAACACTTTAGCTCTTCCTCTGAAGAAGAAGGAGATGAAGATTTTGAAGGAAAACGGGGGAAAATAGTTGCTAATACATTTACAAGTTACACTACTCAGACAGGTGCTGTACGGTCTTTTAAATTTTGACTTTTTAAAAAAAGTTTTTACTTAAATTCCAGTTTGTTAGCATACAGTGTAGTATTAGTTTCAGGTGTACAGTGTAGTGATTCAGCACTTCTGTACATCACCCAGTGTTCATCACAACAAATGCCCTCCTTAAATCCCCATCACCTATTTAATCCATCTCCCCACCCACCTCACAGTTTGTTCTCTATGTAGACAAGGGTCTGTTTCTTGGTTTACCATTCACTCTCCCCCCCACCCCCTTTGCTTGTTTTGTTTCTTAAATTCCGCATATGAGTGAAATCATCTGGTATTTGTCTTTCTCTGACTGACTTATTTCACTTAGCATAATATACTCTAGCTCCATCCACATTGTTGCAAAAGGCGAAATTTCATTCTTTTTTATGGCTGATATCCCATTGTGTATATATACACCACATCTTCATTATCCATTCCTCATATCCCAAATGTTGATGGGCATTTGGGCTGTTTACATAATTTGGCTACTGTAGATAATGCTACTGTAAACATCAAGATGCATGTATGCCTTAGAATTAGTATTTTTGTATTAGTTGGGCAAATATCTAGTAGTGCAATTGCTAGGTCATAGGTAGTTCTATTTTGAACTTTTTGAGGACCCTCTATACTGTTCTCTAGAGTGGCTGCACACCAGTCTGCATTCCCACCACCAGTGCAGAGGCTTCCCTTTTCTCCACATGCTCGCCAACACCTGTTGTTTCTTGTGTTGTTGATTTTACCCATTCTGACAGGTGTGAGGTATCTCATTGTAGCTCTGGTTTGCATTTCCCTGATGGTAAGTGATGATGAACATCTTTTCATGTGTCTGTTGCCCATCTGTAGGCCTTCTTTGGAAAAATATCTATTCATGTCTTCTGCCCGTTGTTTAATTGGATTATTTGTTTTTTTGTGTGTTGAGTTTTATAAGTTCTTTGTATATTTTGGATATTAGCCCTTTATCAGATGTGTCATTTGCAAATATCTTCTTATATTCCAAAGATTGCCTTTTCATTTTGTTGCTGTGCAGAAGCTTTTTATTTTGATGAAGTCTCAATAGTTTGCTTTTGTTTCCCTTGCCTCAGGTGACATATCTAGTAAGAATTTGCTATGGCCATTGTCAAAGTTACCAAGTTTTCCTTTTAAGATTTTAATGGTTTCCTGTCTCACATTTAGGTCTTTCATCCATTTTGAATTTATTTTTGTGTATGGTGTGAGAAAGTGGTTCAGTTTCATTCTTTTGCATACTGTTGCTATACAGTTTTTCCAATACCATTTGTTGAAGAGATTGTCTTTTTTTCATTGGGTATTCTTTCCTGCTCTGTCAGAGATGAATTGACCATTAAATTGGGGGTTCATTTCTGAGTTTTCTATCCTGTTCCCCTGATCTATGTGTCTGTTTTTGTGCTAGTACCATACTATTTTGATTACCAGAACTTTGTAGTATAACTCAAAGTCTGGAATTGTGATGCCTCCAACTTTGCTTTTCTTTTTCAAGGTTGCTTTGGTTATTGGGGGTCTTTTGTGGTTCTATACAAATTTTAGGATTGTATATTCTAGCTCTGTGAAAAATGCTAGTGATATTTTGATAGGGATTGCATTAAATGTGTAGACTTCTTTGGGTAATAGGCATTTTAACAATATGTTAAAATTGAGCATGGGTTGTTTTTCCATTTCTTTATGTCATCTTTAATTTCTTTCATTAGTATTTCATAGTGTTCAGAGTACAGGTACAGGTCTTTCACCTCTTTGGTTAGGTTTTTACCTAGGTATCTGACTAGTTTTGGTTTAATTGTAAATGGAATTGATTCCTTGATTTCTCTTTCTGCTGCTTCATTATTGTTATATAGAAATTCAGCAGATTTCTGCATATTGATTTTGTGTCCTGTGACCTTACTAAATTCATGTATCAGTTCTAGAAGTTTTTTGGTGGAGTTTTCTGGGTTTTCTCTGTAGAGTATCAAGCCATCTGCAAATACTGAAAGTCCAACTTCTTCCTTGTTAATTTAAATGCCTTTTATTTCTATTTGTTGTCTGATTACTGTGGCTAGGCCTTCTAATATTATGTTAAATAACAGTTGTAAGGGTGGACATCCCCATCTTGTTCCTGATTGTAGAGGAAAAGTTCTCGGTTTTCCCTACTGAGGATGATATTAACTGTGGGCTTTTCATTTACGGCCTTTAATACGTTGAGATACGGTTCTTACCCTTTCTTTTATTAATCTAGTGTATCACATTGATTGATTTGTGAATACTGAACCACGCTTACGGCCCAGGAATAAATCCCACTTGGTTATGGTTACTGATTCTTTTAATATACTGTTGGATTTGATTTGCTCATTTTTTATTGAGAATTTTTACATTGGTGTTCATCAGGGGTTTCACCTGTGGTTCTCTTTTTTAGTGGTATTTTTATCTGGTTTTGGTATCAGGGTAATGCTGGCCTTATAGAATGAACTTGGAAGTTTTTCTTCCTTCTCTGTTTTCTGAAATAGTTTGAGAAGGATAGGCACTAACTCTTCTCTAAAATGTTTGGTAAAATTTGCCTGTGAAGCCATCTGGCCCTGGACTTTTATTGGGAGAATTTTTATTCCTGATTTAACTTCTTTGTTGGTTATCTGTCCAAGTTTTCTATTTTTTTCCCTTTTCAGTTTTGGTAGTTTATATGTTTCTAGGAATTTATCCATGTCTTCCAGATCGTGCAATTTGTTGGGATGTAATTTTTCATAATATTCTTTTATAATTCCTTGTATTTCTATGGTGTTGTTTGTTATCTCTCCTCTCTCATTTGTGATTTTATTTATTTATCATGAATCCATTTGTTTATTGTGATTAAGTCCTCTCTCTCTTCTTTCTGATAAGTAGCTAGAGGTTTATCAATTTTATTAATTTTTTCAAAGACCCAGCTCCTTGTGTCATTGATAGATTTTTTTTTCTATATCATTTATTTATTTCTGCTCTAATCTCTTTTATTTCCTTTCTTCTGCTGGCTTTAGGCTTAATTTGCTATTTTTCTAGCTCCTTTAGGTGTAAGGTTAGGTTGCTTATTTGAGATTTTCCTTGCTTCTTGAGGTAGGCCTGTGTTGTTATATACTTCCCTCTTAGGACCACTTTTGCTGCATCCCAAAGGTTTTGGACTGTTGAATTTCATTTGTTTCCATGTGTTTTTTTAAATTTCTTTGTTGATTTCCTGGTTGACTTATTTATTCTTTAGTAGGATGTTCTTTAACCTCTAGGTATTTGTGCTCTTCCCAGATTTTTTCTTGTGTTTAACTTCAAGTTTCTTATTGCAGTCAGAAAATATGCATGGTATGATCTCGGTCTTTTTGTACTTGTTGAGGCTTGGTTTTTGTCCTAGTGTGCGATCTATTCTGGAGAATGTCCCATGTGCCCTTGAAAAGAATGTGTATTCTGTTTTAGGATGGAATGTTCTGAATGTATCTGTTAAATCCATGTGTTCCAGTGTGTCATTCAAAGCCATTGTGTCCTTGTTTTGTTGTTCTTCTGTTAGATGATCTGTCCATTGATAAAAGTGGGATCCCCTACTGTTACTATATTATTATCAATTAGTTCCTTTATGTTACTGTTTTATATATTTGGGTGCTGCCATGTTGGGTGCATAAATATTTACAATTGTTAGGTCTTCTTGTTGGATTGTCCCCTTTATTATGATAGAGTATCTTTCTTCATGTTTTGATAGTCTTTGGTTTAAAGTCTAGTTTTTACAACATAAGTATTGCTACTCTGGCTTCCTTTTAATGTTCCTTTGCATGATAAATAGTTCTCCATTACCTCACTTTCAATCTTTAGGTGTCTTGAGGTCTAAAATGAGTCTCTTTTTTAGGCAGAGTATAGATAGGTCTTGTTTTTCTATCCGTTCTGACATGCTGTATCTTTTGATTGGTGTGTTTAGTCCATTTACATTCAGAATAATTATGGATATATATGTATTTAGTGCTGTTTTAATACTTGTTTTGTCATTGTTCTGGAGATTTTCTTTTATCCTTTCTCATCTTTGTCACCTTTGGTCTTTTCACTTGAAGAGTCCCCTTTAATATTTCTTGTAGGGCAGGTTTTGTGGTCACAGAGTCCTTTAGTTTTTGTTTGTCTGGGAAACTCTTTATCTCTCTTTCTATTGTGATTGATAGGCTTGCTGGATAGAGTATTCTTGGCTACAGATTTTTCCTATTCAGCACTTGAGTATATCATGCCACTCCCTTCTAGCTTGCCAAGTTTTTGGTTGAGAGATCTGCAGCTAGCCTTATGGGTTTTCCCTTGTAAGTTAAGGACTTCTTTTGTCTTGCTTCTTTTAAGATTTTTTTCTTTATCTCTGTATTTTGCATATTTAATTACAATATGTATTGGCCTTGACCTGCTTTTTTTTTTAATTTTGATGGGAGTTCTCTGTGTCTCCTTGTTCTGGATATCTATTTCCTTACCCAGATTAGGGAAGTTTTTAGGTATGATTTCCACAAATAAGTTTTCTGTCCCCTTTTCTCTCTTCTTCCAGGACTCCTATAAGTGAAATGTGATCACTTTTGATGGAGTCATTGAATTCCCTAAGTCGAGTCTTATATTTTATAATTCTTCCTCTTGTTGTTCAGTTTCATTGTTTTCTGTTATTTTATTTTCTGTGTCACTTATTTGTTCCTCTGCTTCTTTGAGCCTTGCATTCATTGCATCAAGGCTGTTTCATTTCTGATTCTTCTTTAACTCTTTTATCTCTGCTATAAGGGTCTCCCTGATGTCTTCCATTCTTTTTTCAAGCCCAGTGGTATCCTTATGATTGTTGCTTTAAACCCTCCACCAAGTGTAGTACTTAAATTTATTTCACTTAGTTCCCTGGCTGCGACTTTATCTTGTTCTTTCATTTGGGATTAATTCCTCTGTCTTGGCATTTTGTCTAAGTCTCTGCCTTCCTCTCTGTTAGAAAAGTCCGTTATGTTTCCTTCTCCTGAGAATAATGGCTTTATGAAGAAGAGGTCAGATAGAGAAGTGTTTAGGGCCCGGTGCTTCAGGCAGTGTGTCTGGTGTGAGCTACATGTGCCCTGCTGTTGTGTTTGGGCTGCTTTCTCCCTCTGGCCAGTCCTCTGCAGAGGCTTTCCTTGCATGCAGTGGGCAGTGTTTGGTCCTTGGCCTGAGTGTGGCAAGTTTTAAGTAGGTATATTCTGGTCTGCTATTTTCAATGAGATCTGCTACTAGTTCCACTAAAACTGAAGTGCTGTAGAACACCCTGGTCGGGGGATGTGGTATGGGCAGGGGTTCCTGCTGGTCCTCTGTGGAAGGGGCCTGCTATGCTGGGACTGAGGCAGGCTTGACTGAGAAGGGAGTTCCCCCAGAGTGCAGACATGTGGGATGTGGTGTAAGCAGGTTAGGGAGCCAGTGTAGGCCCTGTGCTGCTTGCCACAGGTGGGTCTGTGTTTATACCGAGGGGCGTGAGGGAAATGGCACCAGCTGGCTCCTTTATCCCCAGAGAGTCATCTCCAGTGAACACCACCTCTCAGGGAGCCCTCTAATAAGAGGGAGGAGCGAATAATCTCCCCCTTTGTGCCCCAGGCACTCTTCAGACCACTGATTTCCATGCTGTCTGCCCAAGGGTTGTTTGCCTGCCTTCTCTACAGGAACAGTGCAGTGCCCTAAGGGCTCTATCCCAGCCAGGCCTGCTGATCTTTAAACTCCAGTCTTTATGCCCCACTGGTTGCAAGAACTCCTGAAAATCAGCCCTTCTTGTTTTTCCAGCCAGTGGCTTTGAGGAAATGTTCTTTTGCGTTCCCCTGTGTGTTCTCTCTCACCTTTCTCTGTGACCATGGCTCCCTTTGTAACATGGCACTCATGATCCATTTCTCCCCTAAACCATGTCTTTGTCCTTTTAGCTTCTTTGTTGTGGCTTCTTCTCTCCCTTTACTTGTGGAGCTTATTCTGTCAGTCTTCAGGTTGATTTCTGGGGTATTTAGAATGATTTGATAGTTATCTGCTGTTTGAAGGAAGAGACGAGCCTACAGTATTCCTACTCTGCTGCCATGTTAGCTCACCCCCGAATTTTGGCTGTTTTGACATCAATGACAATATATTCCTGATTTTTAAAAAACACTTGTAGGGGTGCCTGGGTGGCTCAGTGGGTTAAGCCTCTGCCTTCGGCTCAGGTCATGATCTCAGGGTCCTGGGATCCAGCCCCGCATCGGGCTCTCTGCTCAGCAGGAAGCCTGCTTCCCCCTCTCGCTCTGCCTGCCTCTCTGCCTACGTGTGATCTCTCTCTCTGTCAAATAAATAAAATTTTGAAAAAACAAAACACTTGTAGTCTATATGGAATAGTTTTTGCATCTTAAGAATGAGCATTTTTGTATTACATAGTTGAATTTTTGTGCGTTTTACTATTTGAGTTATATGTTGCAGAACACTGATCTTTCCAGAGAGCAAATAAGATGGCAGTGTCCCTTATAGCCTTAGAAATTCTGTATGTGTAGTTGGGAAGTCATTAGCATCTGGGAGGGGGATGCCAGAGCTCCCTGACATGTGTGGGGTCAGGTTGTCCACGGTTATGATTTGGTGGGGCTTGACAACTTTGAAGACTCCCTTAAATCTATTCTTTTTCTTTGTTTTTTTTGTCACATATTAAATGTGCTTTGGAATCAGCTTCATTTCTTAAGTTTCTTCCTTTATGTTGTATCTTACAACTTCTGATTTAATATTTTTTTTTAAACAAAGTCTTCTCTGGTTTGGTGTGTGCAGTATCATTAAATGTTGTTTATATCTGGGTTACTCTTAATACCATACTTGTTTATAAGTGAGAGGGCCAAATTGATGTTGCAATGAAGGATTTGATACCAAGTATAAAAATAGAGTATTTTAAATTTAAGTGTTTAACACTTTCCATATTTTATACTTAATGTTATTATTAGAAAGAAGCTCGCATGTATTGTCAAGATTAGTTAGTTGCCTCAGTATTCTGATGGTATCAAGAGGCCACGCACACAAGGTCAGGTAGATTTTCTAAGGCAGTTAGCATATCTGCTAAGGAATTGAGATTAGGAAGCTTGAAGTCTGGCGCAGCTAGGTTGGTTGATAAAGTGTAACCTTTATCAACTGGTTCAGCCAGGTAAGTTGATGAAGAATTACTTTAAGGTTAGGAAGTTTCTTGCTCCTAGAGGACTTTATAGAAAGTAACCTTAAGAAGTTTCTTGCTTCAAGAGAACTTCACTTAAACTATTCTAGATAGTGATAGGTTTTGTTTTTAAACACGAAAATCAGTACTGCAACTCAATATTTCTTCCTACTATTAAAAAAATTATCACTTATAAGTTAATAATTTTTTTATAAGTTATTGATTTTTGGTCTGTTTTTCATCTTAAGGTGTTAAAGCAATTTTTCTTACGTTGTTTTTTGACCAATCCATAAATATTTTGATTCTTGTTCCTTTTTGTTCTCTACTTTGCCTGTGTCACAGTAGGGAGATCTGATGACTTGATTTAGGAACAATACATTGTTAGGGTCATGAGGTGTTTCCTATCTTACTTTAGTGGATTAAACACCAGAGCTTTGCCAAAGAGGTTCTTTCTTTTTGTCTGAGCCCAGCCTTTGTACTTTCATGACCTTTCTCTGGAATTTCAGACTTTTATGCTCAACTTCCTAATGGGTGTCTCTATCTTGTTGGGCCATGGACACATCAAACATAGGTTGAAAGATAACTTATTCTTTGTTTTGGTTACCTCAATTAGTAGCACCACTATTTTCCGGGTCACCCACCCAAGCCAGAAATCTGGGCGCAGTGGTGGTGCAAACATAGCATGAGTGTGTCTGAGCCAGTACCATCCTCCCCTCTGCCCATGGCAGACATCTCATCAAACACCGCACTCTTTTCTTTGAATGCTGATGTTCATGTTGATGTTCACGTCAACATTCAACAAGGCTTTTAAAAGCAGCACAATCTAATTGTCACCAAGTCCTGCTGAGTTTTATTTCCTAAATTTCTTAACTAGCCTTCCTCTCCCCACATACTGTTATTGCCTAATTCAGTCCCCTACAGCTGCTTAATATTTGGATTAAATTCAAATAACTTTATGAGGTAGATATTACTATTGCTGTTATTACTATTTTTATTACTAAAGATGAGAAAACTGAGACAGAAATAGGTAATTTGCTTAAAGTTGTTTTTTGCTTTATCTGCTGTAACTCCTCTTAACTGGTACTGAAGTACCAGCTTCTACTTTTGGCCTCTGTGGGCTCAACTATCTTCAGTTGCCAGAGTGATCTTTTTAGAATGTGACTAAAGATGCTAGGCTGTCCACTATGACACTTTAGGCAGTATACTTAATCCTGCAGCCAAACTTGAATATAATTTCCAAAGAAATTTTAAATAAATTTTATAAATACAAGGTTGCACTTAATGTTGTTAAACCTATTCCATCATGTTCCCAAATTTTATGTGCTAGTTGTTAAATTAGGTGAAATTTAAAATTATAAATTTTATCCAGTTGACCTTTGAATAACAGGTTTGAGCTGTGCAAGTCCACTTACATCTGTATTTTTTTCAATAAATGTAGATACAGTACTGTAAATGCATTTTTTAAATGATTTTGTTAATAACTTTTTCGTTTGTTTCAGATTTTTATTTGAATTCTAGTTAGTTAACACATATTGCAGTATTGGTTGCAGGAGTAGAATTCAGTGATTTATTACTTACATATAACACTCAGTGCTCATCATAACAAATGCCCTCTTTAATCCCAGTCGCCCATCTAGCCCATCCCCCACCACTCCCCTCCATCAACCCTCAGTTTGTTCTCAGTAGTTAAGAGTCTCTTATGGTTTGCTTCTCTCTCTCTCTCTTTTTTCCTTTCCGATATGTTCATCTGTTTTGGTTTTAAATTCTACATGTGAGTGAAATCATATGGTATTCGTCTCTCTCTCTGTCTTACTTCACTTAGCATAATACACTCTAGCTCCATCTATGTTGTTGAAAATGGTAAGACTTCATTCTTTTTGATGGCTGAATAAATATATTTATATATTTTATTGTATATATTCCATTGTGTATATATATTATATCCTCTTTATCCATTCATCAGTCATTGGACATTTGCCCCCTTCCCCAGTTTGGCTGTTGTTGATACTGCTGCTCTAAACATCGGGATGTATGTGTCCCTTTGAATCTGTATTTTTGTACCCTTTGGGTAAATACCTGGTAGTGCAGTTGGTGGAACGTAGGGTAGCTCTATTTTAACTTCAACAGTATGGAGGAAACTCCATACTGTTCTCCAGAGTGGCTGCACCAGTTTGCATTCCCACCAATAATGTAAGAAGATTCCCCTTTCTCCACATCCTCTCCAACATCTGTTGTTTCCTGGGTTGCTAATTTTAGCCATTCTAATGGGTGTGAGGGTAGCATCTCATTGTGGTTTTGACTTGTATTTCCCTGATAATGAGTGACGTTGAACATCTTTTCATGTGTCTGTTAGCCATCTTCATGTCGTCTTTGGAAAAATGTCTATTCATGTCTCCTGTCCATTTCTTAACTAGATTATTTGTTGATAACATTTCTTATTCTCTAGCTTTATTGTGAGAATATAACATGTAAAACATATAGCATACAAAATATGTATTAATTGTTTCATGTTGTTAGGCTTCTGGTCAACAGTAGGCTACTAACTAGTAGTTAAGTTGTAGGGGGTCAAAAGTTACATGCAGATTTGTGACTGCTCGGTTGTTTAAAGGTCAGCTGTGCATTTGTTAAAGCCCACAATGTTGAAGAGCAAAGTAAACACACAATAGGATTCTTTTTTTTTTTTAATATTTTATTTATTTATTAGTTAGAGAGAGAGAGAGAGAGCACAGGCAGACAGAGAGGCAGGCAGAGGCAGAGGGAGGAGCAGGCTCCCTGCTGAGCAAGGAGCCCGATGTGGGACTCGATCCCAGGACGCTGGGATCATGACCTGAGCCAAAGGCAGCCGCTTAACCAACTGAGCCACCCAGGCATCCCCACAATAGGATTCTTAAGTCTGCTTTTAAGTCTTTAAACTTTAGGGATTATTTAAAATAAAGCAATCGTCTTTAATAATTTTATAATACTTAATAGTTTGGTAAATGCTTTTATATATATTTTGTTTAATATCCTGAATTATATTTATGTTTATATTATGGTAGAGCCAGTTTTTGTAAGTGCTTGCTTATTACTTAGATGATTTTAGAAAGTAGAGAATTAGCCAAATGTCCTATTAACTTTTCTCTTTGGTGAGTCAGATTTTGATTTGAACCATTTTATTGCCGTGGTAGCTTATGCTGTTAGTCTACTTTTGTTGGAGACTCAGTTCCTCTATTGAGGAATCTTTCTTATACTAAAGACACATAGGTTTATTTCTCTTACACTAAAGTGACTCAGATTATTGCCTTATTGGTGTCATATGCTTTTGGGTAGTTTTTCAGGCTTTCATTTTGCTGTCACCTGTTATTTCTTCAATCTTCTTGTAACTTTTGCCACAGCATAGTGTAGTGGTTAAGAGAGCTCACTTTGCAGCCCGACTGAAGTTACTTAATTGTTCTTCCCTCAGTTTTCTCATTTTCTCTGTAAAATGAGGATAAAAATAGCTCCTTTCATCCCACTGAAATACAAAACCTACAGTGCCTACCAAATAAATGCTCAGTAATTGCTTACAGAAAATTACAGTTTAGTGGTATTTTCTAAGAAGTTCTTGCTATTTTTTTTAAGTGGAAATAATGAACACAGTTTAATGAAACAAGTTGATTATAATGTAACGACCTCAGGATCATTTCATCCAAAGAATATGCCCTGTATCCTGTTTTCTCCTCTAGGATTTTGATGGATTCCTATCTCATCCATTGAGGTCTCATCCATTTTGAGTCTGTTTTTTGTGTATGGTGTAAGGAAATGGTCCAGTTTCATTCTTCTGCATGTGGCTGTCCAATTTTCCCAACACCATTTGTTGAAGAGACTGTCTTTTTTCCACTGGACATTCTTTCCTGCTTGGTCAAAGATTAACTGACTCTAGAGTTGAGGGTCCATTTCTGGGCTCTCTGTTCTGTTCTCTGATCTGTGTGTCTGTTTTTGTGCTGGTACATACAATCTTGATGATTATAGCTTTGTAATAGAGCTTGAAGTCCGGAATTGTGATGCCACCAACTTTGGTTTTCCTTTTCAACATTCCTCTGGCTATTCAGGGTCTTTTCTGGATCCATATAAATTTTAAGATTATTTGTTCCATTTCTTTGAAAAAGGTTGGTGGCATTTTCATAGGGATTACATTAAATGTGTAGATTGCTTGAGGTAGCATAGACATTTTCACAATATTTGTTTTTCTAGTCTATGAGCATGGAACGTTTTCTATTTCTTTGTGTCTTCCTCAATTTCTATCATGAGTACTTTACAGTTTTCTGAGTACAGATTCTTTGCCTCTTTGGTTAGGTTTATTCCTAGGTATCTTATGGTTTTGGGTGCAATTGTAAATGGGATCAACTCCTTAATTTCTCTTTCTTCTGTCTTGTTGGTGTATAAAAATGCAGCTGATTTCTGTACATTGATTTTATATCCTAACATTTACTGAATTCCTGTATGAGTTTCTAGCAGTTTTGGAGTGGAGTCTTTTGGGCTTTCCACATAAAGTATATCATCTGCAAAGAGTGAGAGTTTGACTTCTTCTTTGCCAATTCGGATGCCTTTTATTTCTTTTTGTTGTCTGATTACTGAGGCTAGAACTTGTAGTACTCTGTTGAATAGCAGTTCTTCCTAGAAACATTGCCAAAGGCAAGGGAAACAAGGGCAAAAATGAGCTATTGTACTTCATCAAGATCAAGAGCTTTTGCACAGCAAAGGAAACAGTCAACAAAACCAAAAGACAACTGACAGAATGGGAGAAGATATTTGCAAATGACATATCAGATGAAGGGCTAATATCCAAAACCTATAAAGAACTTATCAAACTCTACACCCAAAGAACAAATAATCCAATCCATCAAGAAATGGGCAGAAGACATGAACAGACATTTCTGCAAAGAAGACATCCAGATGGCCAACAGACACATGAAAAAGTGCTCAACATCACTCAGCATCAGGGAAATACAAACCAAACCACAGTGAGATACCACCTCACACCAGTCAGAATGGCTAAAATTAACAAGTCAGGAAATGACAGATGTTGGCAAGGATGTGGAGAAAGGGGAACCCTCCTACACTGTTGGTGGGAATGCAAGCTGGTGCAGCCATTCTGGAAAACAGTATAGAGGTTCCTCAAAAAGTTGAAAATAGAGCTACCCTACAGCCCAGCAATTGCACTACTGGGTATTTACCCTAAAGATACAAATGTGATCTGAGGGGGCACATGCACCCAAATGTTTATAGCAGCAATGTCCACAATAGCCAAACTATGGAAGGAACCTACATGTCCATTAACAGATGAATGGTTAAAGAATATGTGGTGTATATACACAATGGAATACCATGCAACCATTAAAAAACCTGAAATTTTGGCATTTGCAATGGCGTGGATGGAACTAGAGGGTATTATGCTTAGCGAAATAGGTCAATCAGAGAAAGACAATTATCATATGATCTCTCTGATATGAGGAATTTGAGAGGTAGGGTGGGGGGCTTTGTGGGGCAGAGAGGGAAAAATGAAAAAAGATGGGACTGGGGAGGGAGAGAAACCATAAGAGATTCTTAATCTCAGGAAACAAACTGAGGGTTGTTGGGGGGGGGTATGGGGGAGAGAGATAGGGTGGCTGGGTTAGGACATTGGGGAGGGTATGTGCTATGGTGAGTGCTATGAATTGTGTAAGACTGATGATTTGCAGTCCTATACCCCTGAAACAAATAATACATTATGTGTTAATGAAAAAAAAAAGCTAAAACAAAAGAATGTGCTACGTATGAACACACACATTTATATTTAGGCTAAAGAGCTCTGCTGAGCTTAGACTTTGCAAGTTCTTTCACTTTGCTTGTAGATAGGCTTTCCCTTGTTACTTGACATCCTGCTGCCTGTGCCTACCTCTCTGCCCCCACCAAAGTTGTTAAGGACCATATAGCAATAAAAGCACGTATGTTCTAAGAGAGGGCCCATGTACTGTTTTTGAATTAAGGACATAGATCTAATGCATGGACTTTGTGATCTCTTGGCAGCTCATTTGTTGCTTTTTTTTAAACTTCTCATTTTTCAGCTGTGTATCGAATAATTGATAATGACTACAATTCTCACTGGGGTGCTATTAGTGAATCTGTGTTATTTTCAGATGTGCTTAACATGAGTTTTCGATTTTTAAATTTCAAGATGGAGATATGCGTGAATTGGAGCGAACAAGACAGTATGTACATGAAGCTTTCCAAACAGGGGCTATGACATGCTTAATTTGTATTGCTTCAGTGAAGAGAAACCAAGCAGTAAGTTTTTCCCTTTATCTATATTAATGTACCTCCCCCAAATATCTTATTTTGCACTTATCATATTTAACCATTTATTATTCTTTTATTTTTGTTCAAAAATGCTTCATTTGAGAATTTTATTTATGAATTGATCTTCATTTTGTAAATCTGTAATTTGAAAAAAATTACCTCTAAAGAGCAGCCAATCTTTTTAGCACTGTTAATGTAAGTGAAGCAAATATCTTCAGTTTTAATGCCCGTGTTAATTTGATAAAGCATAGCATCTGCACTTTAGAGATTTGCACAAATACTGAAATGTTAAAATGTACTGTATTTCAGTACTTTCAGCAGGTTTTTAAAAAGGGAGATAACGGTCCCTGCCTTGAAGGAAGTAGAACCTAGCCATGATACTTAACAGTTTATTAGTGAGCTTCTCTTGTGTTTCTTATGTTGAAGACACTCCAGAAAATAGCTGGGGTCACTGGGGAGAGATGGATTCAGATATAACACATGTACTTGGAGGTGCTATGGTATAATGTGAAGTTATCCATATGTAAATTTAAAAGGGCATTAAAACGCAATTAAGGAGAAGTAAAAACTGAATATGGTAGACCCAATGTTTAGACTCAGAATAATCTGCTATTATAGCAACATTGCCTAGACAAAGTCAGGCCAGACAAATTGAGTTGGTTGTGTTGTGTAGAGTGAATCAGAAATTTAATATAGATTGGATAGGGTAGATGTGGATGCATGTGCCTTTGGTGTCTAGAGTCACATCTGGTTGGCTTACTCTGATTTCTGCTAGTGGATGAATAGTCACTCTGCATGTGGTTATAGTCCCACCTTAAACACTTGCGGTGTGTGTAGATTTATTCATTCATTCATTCATTTATTTAATTTCTTTTCAGTGTACCAGAATTCATTGTTTATGCACCACACCCAGTGCTCCATGTAATATGTGCCCTCCATAATACCCACCACCAGGCTCACCCAATCTCCCACCCCCCGCCCCTCCAAAACCCTCAGATTGTTTTTCAGAGTCCACAGTTTCTCGTGATTCGTCTCCTCCTCCAATTTCCCCCAACTCTCTTCTCCTCTCCATCTCCCCATGTCTTCCATGTTATTCCTTATGATCCACAAATAAGTGAAACCATATGATAATTGACTCTCTCTGCTTGACTTATTTCACTCAGCATAATCTCTTCTAGTCCTGTCCATGTTGATGCAAAAGTTGGGTATTCATCCTTTCTGATGGAGGCATAATACTCCATAGTGTATATGGACCACATCTTCCTTATCCATTTGTCCATTGAAGGGCATCTTGGTTCTTTCCACAGTTTGGCGACTGTGGCCATGATTTTTTTTTTTTTTTAACCTTAGTCTTTTCTCCTTGGGATTTCTCAGGTAGTACACAGGAATCGTGCACAAACACAGGGGCGTAAATGTACCCTGGGGCAACTTTTTTCCACATGGAATTAATTGGTGAATGAGTGTCCCACCCTTCGCTCCAGTAGGGGTTGGGGCTGGGATAGTTTGAGATGTGTTTTACATGGTTCTTCAGCAGGTCCATAATAGGACTGAACTTTGGCCCTTAGCAATAATCAGCTCAACAATATACCATTTACTGGCATTTCCTCTTCCCTACCTTATCCCCTCATTGTTGCATCCAGTTCTTTACTCAGGCACTGCTTTGGGGTAACTCAACTGGGAAGTAGCCTTCTTTTTTTTTAATGCTTCTGCCAGCTTAGGCATTTTGCTACATGTGTGATTTTATTGAGTAGTTGCGAAATGTTATAATGAAAGGAGAACTGACTTTTGTCATTGAAGTGTTGTCAGGTTTTAAAAATTAATTTACTATTATTAAGTTTAAAAATATATATATTCTTAACTTCTTTGCTCATTTAATTTTTGGAATTTAGCATTAAGTGCTAGACTAATAGATTTTATATAACAAAATGGCTATGTACAGATATATGTACATAATATATTTCAGGATTCCCCTGTAGAATTATTTATAATTAGAAATGACCTAAATGTCCAGTGAGAAATTGGTTAAATGATGATATGTAAATCTATATGATATATAGCTATAAATATCATGTATGAACATATTTAATAATGGGAAGTGCTTATAGTATATTAAAAGACTATAAAGTTACATACCAATTTATACAGCATGACCTTATTTTTAACAAGTATGAAATACATACCAAAACAATTGGAGGTCATTCAGAATGTTAGTAGTTAGTGATTTCTAGCTAAATGATTCTAGGTAATTAATATTTTTATTTAAAATGTTCTAAACTGAAATTTTTATGAAGAACAGTTCTTCTATTAGACTGGAAGGAAAAATTTTTTTCTTTAGTCCTTGGGTAGCTCTTCAAAATAGTGTGTTGCTCACTTTAAAGTAGTGAAGGATTATCAAAGAAAATCATTGCATACATGTTAATTTCTGATACCTTTTTCTTAGGTTTGGAGCTGTTCAGGATGTTTCTGTATATTTCACATGCCCTGTATCCAGAAATGGGCTAAAGACAGCCAATTTCTGGTATCCTCTCCTTTGACGGATGACGATTTTGGAAAGAGAGACTATCCTTGGCCATGGTAACTTTCTGCTAATTTAGTTGGAATAGTAAGTTGTAAAATGAAAGAAAATTGTAGGTCCTCAGTTGTCTTATTGGCAGTTTCAGGATCCATGTTGGGTCTTCAGTTAGTTTGGTATGTGGAGTTATAGTACTTTGGTCATGGCTTCTGTTTTTTCCAATTTGTATAACTACTTGTTCCTTTCAAAAACCAATAAATCATTCAGACTTTACTTTTTCTTCTGCAGAACACCTCCTTAATTAAAGAACTTCCATTTCTTTACAATTCTCTAGGACTAGAATCCTTCATAATTCTGGTACTTTTCTTTTGGAGTTACTATTGGTACACATTAGTATCACATGGTACAGGACTGCCATCTAATGTATTTTGATCATGAGCTTCCCAATTTTATCTTTGAAATCTCTTAAACTCCAGGTGTATATTAGTCAATCTTACCAGTTTTTCCCACATTAATTTCATTAGTATGGCTTAATTTTGGTGAATATTTGATTGTGAACTCCTGTTATATTTCTAGAACGAGTTGGGGAGTGGAAAATTTATATCTCTGCTAAATAAAGATAATAAGAGATTTATCCATACTGGCAGCTCAGAGGGTAGATTGACTGTCAAGGTAATGAAGCATAAACTTCAGGGGTTCTGTGTTCATATAAATATTCACTTTTGTGACTAATTTTATGTTTTTAACAGAGGCCCCTAAATTGTATAAGATTCAGACCTCGGAAAACCTGGATCTGTATCAGACCTCCCCTTTTTACTGCAAATACTGACACATTTGTAAAATTTTGGTGGTGTAGTGGTTTTTTTTTTAAAGTAGGCTCCCTGCTCAACTGACTGAGCCACTCAGGAGCCCCTGTGGTAGTGTAGTTTTTCAAAAACATTTTAGACATATTAGTTTCTTTGAAAAATAATTCTCAGCGTTCTGTGAGGGTTTTTATTCCCATGTTAATGAGATATTGAAATTGATGAAGCAAAATGATATCTTCAGGCTTCTCTTACTCTGAAGTGGTGAAGCCAGGATTTGAAACCTAGGATTTCTGACTTCTAAATTCAGTGCTTTTTCAGTTCTTCTGAGTTGTCTTTTATAATACTATTTTTTTGTTTGCATTGGATATTAGCTTCTTTTATAATACCATTGTTTTGTTTGCATTGGATATTAGCTTCTGTGAAATGGTTTAAAATTTTAGAGTCTATATTTGTTTTGCTACTGTTTATTTTTGTATTTATGGGAGGATTTCAGTGTTCAATAGGTACAAAATTAAAATAGATATTCAGACTTAATTTTAGAGATCCAAACCTTATGCATACTTTTTATCACCCTTGCTCACCTCATTCTATTTTAAGTGGTCATTTTGCCACATTGCTGGGAAGTACCAGTTAAAAGGGGAATGAACTTCTACTCTTTACTTCAATCTGAGGAACAAAAAATTGAATCAGCTGTGTAGTAGTAAACTTCGCATTCTATGTTTTATATTTTTTAAGAAAATTAGTGACTGTTCTGGATTTGTTTATTCCTCATCAAGACAGAGCTAGAACTTGATATACGTATTAGTAGTTTTAAGTTAATTGTTTAGTAGAATTTAAACATTTAAAATGCTGAAATGTTTCTACTAAGATATTGCTTGCTTATATATGACATTGACATAATTACATTTCCTTATTGCATGCCATTACTTTAAATAAAACACATGCTTTTGCACATAATGCCCTTAATCTCTCTCAGTCTCCTAGAACAATTTAGCCCCACTGTCGATAGGCAGTATTAAGGTGTTGTGAGTTGCTTTTTAGCCATCCATATCTAGGCATATTTAAAGTCTATATCCCCTTCCACTTTAGCTTAGAGGAATGTAGACGTTTTCCCCTTATAACACTTCCAACAAAATAATTTTAGTTATTTATTCTAGATGAGACATGGTATTTTGTTTTTGATTTTTGATTATAAAAACAAGTATCTTTGGTTGTTCTGAATATTTATGTGGCATTTATTTGGAAACAGAACATGGTCTCAGAGGTGCCTGGGTGACTCAGTCGGTTCAGCGTCTGCCTTAACCTCAGATCGTGATCCTGGAGTCATGGGACTGAGGCCCGCTTCACACTCCCTGTCCAGCAGGGAGTCTGCTTCTTCCTCTGCCCCTCACCCCGCTCATGTTTTCTCTCAAATACATAAATAAAATCTTTAAAAAAAAATAGGATATGGCCACAGGACAATGAAAATAGAAATGATTCAAGAGAAAGTGATGATGTGAGACTTTTTCCTATATATTATACTAGCTATACTCATTTGTCTAGGGAATAGTAGGGGTTAGAACATCTTTTTAGAATGCAGAGATCCATGATCTACAAGTGAATTTGATAGGGCCAAAGGTTTTATTTTATCGTGCTAGGTAAAAATCTTTCTGCTGTAGCAGAGAAAATGAAATAATATTTGAACTTTTCTTTGATTTAAGCACATTTGTTATGTATCTATTTTGTATTAGATGTTGAGAAATTCTTTATTTTCCCCCTCATTTCTAAATTGTAGGCATGTTTCTTGCTGCTGTGTTGCTTACCTATAATCTGGTTTCTGTCTTCTGTTTGCTGTTGCTAATATATTTTACTTATTTGCGGGTGACCCAACCAAGCTTTTAAAACAGTGAGCTTTGTAAAAATTGGAATGACGACCTCAAGAATAAAGTTCATCTGCTTAGTAGAAAGCTAGTGTTGCTTTCTTTTTGTAGCTTCATTCTAAATACGTTTAATACAGTAGGAACTGGCCACATGTGGTTAAATTTTGAAAAATTGTGATGAATTCTATTTCTTCCTCACTTGTATGTATTAGCCATGTTTTAAGTGCTCACTGGTCATATGTGGCTAGTGGCTACTGATCTGGACATGGTAGGTGTAGAATGGTTCCTTCATCTCATATTGGACAGAGCTGTTCTAGATGGTTGAAATTGACTTTTGTAAAATCTTGTTTCTTATTTGTATAAAGATGGGGCAGAGGGTACATTTAATATAGAGTTAATTGAGTATACTCTACTCCTAAGTATGTTTATATTCCTGTTTCTCTTGTCACTTTTAAAAATGAAATTAATTTCAGTAATTTCCTTTTTTTTTGTAGTCCAAAATGTAGGTTCGAATACAAACGATCTGACACACCTAGTAGGTACTACTGCTATTGTGGAAAAGTAGAAGACCCACCTCTGGATCCATGGCTTGTGCCTCATTCATGTGGCCAAGTATGTGAGAGAGAATTTAAACCTCCTTGTGGCCATAAGTGTTTACTCCTCTGTCATCCAGGTGAGTTAAATATTACATTTCTAGCTGTTTGTGGGTGGTTATTTCTTATGTTGAGGCAGAAACTCAAGTTTATGTAAGAAGATATTAGAAGAAGATAGTAGAAGATATTTTAACTCTGCACCAATTTTAGAAAGCTCAGTGTTTTAAAGTCTCAGTAAAGAAAGCTTTACAAATTACTGAAACGTGTAGGAATTGAAAGTTTTAGATTTTGATTGATGGGGTTTTTTTCTTCCCCTTTCATTGGATTCTAGGTCCCTGCCCTCCTTGTCCAAAGATGGTCACAACTACTTGTTACTGTAAAAAAGCAAAACCTATACCTCGTAGGTGCAGTGCTAAGGAATGGTCGTGTCAGCTGCCATGTGGGCAGAAGTTGCTTTGTGGACAACATAAGTGTGAAAATCCTTGTCATGCAGGTAAAAATGTCATACCTGTTGGGTGTTAGCAACTTTTTAAGTAAAAGTCAAAGCAGTCTTTCTTGGTTTTGTAATGTTTCTGTGCTAATTTATCATTGCAATTTTAGGAGGTTGTCCGCCCTGTCCGAGAGTTAGTAGACAGAAGTGTGTCTGTGGGAAACAAGCAGCTGAAAGGAGCTGTGCTAGTCCACTGTGGCACTGTGATCAAGTGAGTGTATATGCTTTTGGAGGGGTGGGTACTAAAGAATGCAGAAAGCATAAACAATTTGAGATGCTAATTAGGTTTAGCTGCATAAATGGAAGAAGAAGAGCAAATCAAATGAATTATATTCATGTTTTAGGAAACTATTTTCCAATTTAATGTAACTTTAATTATTGGAGGACATTTTTTCTTTTCAAATTAATAGCTTTTTGTTGACTTTTGGATTCAGTACCTATGTACTCTGCTTCTTGCTGTATCTCTCCTTCCTCGTCATTCCACTCTCTTCTTGAGTTAATCCAGTTGAGGAAGTAGGATTTTGTAGATTGTCCTAGAATTGACATGGTTTTAGTATCATTTAGAAATCTTTGGTAGATGGCCACATGAAGCTATATGTACTTTTTCCCCTTCATTTTAAAAATACACTCTTTGGCACATAGGAAATATATGTATATATGTTCATATGCATCTGTGTGTGTGTGTGTGTGTGTGTATGGTACTTATATAAAATATAGAGCATAGTATGAAGGACATGAAGAAGTTGCTTGTGATTGAAAAATGGATTAGGTCATGCACAAAAGACTTTTTGTTGACTTTAAAGTTTTATGTGCTTATTGCATTTTATTTTAGGTATGTGGAAAAACATTGCCATGTGGTAATCATACATGTGAGCAGGTTTGCCATGTTGGTGCTTGTGGAGAATGTCCTCGATCGGGGAAAAGGTTCTGTCCATGTCAGAAGTCAAGTAAGACTTTTTTAAACCTTTAGTGGAAAATGATTATTTCTCATGTTCACTTAGAGTACATTCCTAATTAAATTAGATTTCTGTGGGAGTTCATAATGTAATTTCAATAAAAATGTCAATTTGATATTAGGTTTTTTTTTTTATGTTTGCTGAAAGGACAATATAGCTTAATGGGTTAAGAACTCGCACTTGGGAGTCAGGTGTATACTGGTTCAGATTCCACCTTCACGAACTATAGTTTTTTCAAGTTAAATGCAGTAGTAATATTTTCTTTATAAGATAAAGAGAATGAAATGAGCGAGAATTAAATGATAAAATGTGCATAAAGTATTTGGTATAGCGTCTGGCAATAAAGGAGACCTCATAATCATAAACTGTCATCATTATTATATTGTATTAGGTTATGGGTGAATTTAATTTGGCTGCCTTGAGATAAGGCACAGAACATTGCAGTTTGGGTGTACTTCTTTAACTCTGCACCAATAGTAGCACACATATTTATAAGATTATTGCCAGCACTTGTCTTAATATGTGTATGTTAAAGGTCAGTTTCATAATGTTCTTGAAGTCTACATCTTTTTTTTTTCTAATCTTGTGAGGTTGTTAAGAGCAAATTTTCTTTTTATAAATCTGTTTATTGTAGAATCTTTCATAGAGGGTTATATGATCTCACTCTTTTATTTAGATAAGTATTTCTGAAGTAGTTAGCTCATAAGCATATGTGTCTTGAGGATGGTAACTTGTTATGTGTCAAATTCTTTTTTAAAAACAGAATTTTTTATTAGGGATTATTTTCATTAAATGTAACTCTTCCAGTAATTATGTAGATGCATACATTCATAGTCTGAAAGGGCTATTTAGGGAGTGAAAAGAACATGGCATGTTTTTAGTGCTTTAAAGTAATGTACCTTATTAACTTCGACTTTTTGTCTGCTTTTAGAGTTTTCTTTGCCATGTACAGAAGATGTACCAACTTGTGGAGATAGTTGTGACAAAGTACTTGAATGTGGAATACATAGATGTTCACAGCGTTGTCACCGAGGTCCTTGTGAAACATGCAGACAAGTTAGTCCTCTCCTGTAATAATTAATTTTAAAAACCACCTATCATAGTATGTCAAATAGGATTATGCTATAATTGTTTTCCATTACTTTTGTAAACATCTATGTGATGATCTGTATGAGCTTTGTTGACCTAATATTTATGGTAGAGAAGCAGGAGAGTATGCCAACAATCAAATCTAAAAATTAGCCTTTGGTTTTGCTTGGTAAAAGTTGAAATGTCATTTTTATAATCTAGTTTTATCTGTCTTTTCAGAAGAGATTCAAAGCAGTGATAATTTGGCCTAGTGATGATGGAAAGAAATAAATGCTTAGAAGTGAGATGTTGAAGTTATATGTCATTTTGGTTTTGACCATGCTACTAAATAATCCAATTCTTTTGTTTTACTGAAATAAGATGTGCAGATGGTATGGCGTAACTAGATGTTATTTTAATATGTGTTATTGTTTTGCTATTTAATATCTAATTTTACTAAATTTAATAATAGAAATTTTATGAAGTCTTTGTAAAATAAGATACAAACAAATGTCTTAGGAAATTGGCTTTATTTTTGGTAAAGTCCTTTATACGAAAGACTTTTTAACTTTCCTACTTTATTCTTCACTAATTACAGAGATTGCAAAATGGGGGGAAAATGTCAACAAAAGTTAGTTTTAATAGCATTCATTTGATTCTTCCAGGAAGTGGAAAAGCATTGTCGCTGTGGAAAGCATACAAAACGAATGCCATGTCATAAGCCTTATATTTGTGAGACTAAGTGTGTTAAGATGCGGGACTGTCAGAAGCATCAGTGTAGGAGAAAGGTATGTGTAGTAAGCCTGGGAAACTGATTTAAAAATTGTCTTGAATTTGTACTTTTTGAGCCTGTGATAAGCACCATCATGATTTGTTCTTCAGATGTTAAAGCATGTTCTTTGTTTTCCATATGGAATACTAGTAAATATTCTAGACTAATCTCGTTTATATTAGTGGGAAATCTTTACTAAGGTTTTCAAATGACAGGGTCTCTTTTTGGTCCTGGGTATAAACATTTTAACTTGGTTCTTGGCTGTTTCTTTTCCATGGATTTCAAAACATCATGGTAGAGTTAGAGCGTGGGAGAGTGGTAGAGTGTTAGAGTTCATTTGGTGGCAGAGGCTTAACTTCCTAATGTTCAAATCTTATTTATAGACACTTGGTTCCATATAAGTTGGACTGGAGTATTTTATTGAATCTGTAAATTTGTAGTATTTTTGAGTTCCATTTATCATTATGAATTATACCTCGATTTCTGGTAAGGTTTTCTTGTTCTTAAATCTATTAAAATATAGTGATACTGTTTTGTTTAATGTTAATATGGATATTTTTTTCTGTTCTATTACTCTTAACTCATATTTAAAGTGGACTTCTTAGAGACCACATTTAGATACTATTTTATAGTATCTTCCACTCAAATGTTGACAATCTTTGTCATTTAATTTGGGTGTAGTCATTTAAATTTAATGTGATCTTTAATATGGTAGGATTTAAATCTGTCATTTTGCTATTTATTTTCTATTTGCCCATCTATTGTTTATTCCTTTTCCCTCTTTTGTGTTTTCTCTTTGATCAAGTATTGGTTTTCAGTGATTCATTTCAACTCTTTTGTTGGATTCTCACACATTTTATATCCATGTATTTTATAAACCCCAAATATATTCAATTACTTTTGCTTTAAATAGATATCTTTTAAAGAGTTTAAAAAAAGTAAGAAAAGTACTCATGTATTCATCATGGAATTCACTGTTTTTGGTGCTTTTTATCCTTTTACATAGATTTGGGTTTCTGTTTTCATTTTCTTTCTTTTGGAAGGACTTCTTTTAATATTTTTTTGTAATGTTGGTCATGACGTCTTTCAACTTTAATGAACTGTCTTCAGCCATTGTGACAAATATTTCTGTAGTAGAATTCTAGTTTGACAACATTTCCCCCATACTTTAAAGATGTTGCTCCATTATCTTTAGCTTGCATTTTTTTTTTCCCCAACCAAGTGTATGCTTGTGATTGTTAGCTTTGTTCCTCTGTACTGTATGTAATGCCTCTTTTTTCTTTGGCTACTTTTAGAGATTTTTCCCTATACTGTTGGTTTTCAGCAGTTTATTTGTGGTGTTCCTGTGTAGCTTTTCTTCTTGTTTCTTTAGCTTAGTTTTTGTTGAGCTTCTCTGGATCTGTTTTTAGTTTTCATCAAATTTGTGAAATTTTCATTCTTTGTTTCTTCAAATATTTTTCCCCCATGTTTCACCTTCTGAGACTCCAGTGATGTGTGTGTCATGTTGCTTGGAGCCCTACAGCCCACTGATGCTCCATTTATTATTTAGTCCTTTTAATTTCTAAAATTTAATTTTAGCCGATGGGTAGCTTTGTCTTCAGTTCACTAATTTTCTTCTACATTATCTAATTTGATGTTTATCCCTTCCTGTGTCTTTTCATCTCAGAACGTAGTAGTTTTTTATCTCTTAGAACTGGGAATTGAGTCTTTTTTATATCTCCCATGTCTGTCCTTAGCAGGCTCATGCTTTCCTCTATCTTCTTGAATGTATGGATGAGCTATACTTTTTTAATGTTCATGTTAATGTCTTTGCCCACTGATTCTGTCATCTATCATTTTGGGGTCTATTGCTATTGATTGGTTTTTCTTCTCCTTTTGGATGATATTTACCTGATTGCTAGTTTTTTATTAGTTTCCAGACATTATGAACTTTAAATTTTTGGGTGCTGGGGACTTGCTTGTATTCCTTTAAATAGTTTTAAGCTTCATTCTGCTTTGAAGTCAAGTTATTTAGAAATCATTTGGTTCTTTTGAGGCTTGATTTTATTAGGTGGGATGAGGCCACCCTTTTATCTAGGGCTAATTTGGTGTCATTACTGAGGCAATAATTCTTCTAAGTACTCTACTTAAAGACTGTGTATTAGGAGATTCTTCCACGGTGTCCATAGGGAACACAAATTATTCCTAGCCTTGAATAATTTCTTAGAAATGGTTGTGACTTCTCCTTCCAGTGGTTCTTTCTCAGATTTGGGTATTATACATGTATACTGTTTATGTATTCAATATATTGAATTCAAAATGTACATGTATTTACATGTATACTGTTAATCATGTAAAGACCAGTACTCAGCTGAGGACTCAAGGGGTCCTTCCTTGAGTTCTCTACAACGTTCTCTGTACTGCTACCACTTCTCCACAAATTCTAGCTACACTGACCTCGCTGAATTATGAATTTTGTCTGCTCAACTTGGTGAGACCACCAGACTCTGCTTGTGATCTTCCTTGTGCTGCTATAGCCTGGAAACCTAGGTTTAAGCAAGTACTATCATAGAACTAACCTTGTTTGTTTCTCTTAGAGATTATTGTCCTGTGCTGCCTAAATGTCTAATGTCTAAAAGCTGTTGGTTCAAATATTTTTTCTGATATTCTGGTTGTTTAAAACAGAGTAAATCTGATCATTATTACTCGATCATGGTCAAAACCAGAACTATGATGAAAGGCTTATTCAAGTCATGGACCACATAGATTCTTTTCTCCCATTGTTACTGGCAGAGTTATAGGTACATAGTATTACTTGGTAAAGTTTAGCCTAATTGAATGAACTATTTTGACTTTTAGTTGCTTTTCAATAGTGTGTATTCTGTTTTAAGCTATTTTTTATACATTGAAACTTATTCTTAAGTAGGTTACAACCCTAAGTTTCTTTAAAACAGTTGTAGTCTGTATTTTTTCCTCAACGTTTGGATATATGAGAGGTCAAGGAAGGAGTTAGGATGGCAAGATGGGCTTTATTGGGGGAGGTTTGTGCAAATGGATTAGAAGACAGGGAGGTGAGGAGATAAAGAAAGTTAGAACCAATTAGCCTTTCTCTGTTTCTCTCTTTTAGTTAGTCTTTGATGCCATGGTTTGAAAATAAACTAATTTGATGTAATTTAATTAATTTAGTTAAAATTAATTTAATTTAATAAACTAATTTGAAAATAAACTAATTTGAAAACCAAATTAATCTATACACTGAACCATAGATTGATTTATTTTCATTAAATAATTGAAAAGATAGACTTAATTGTTTGCCTGAATTGACTATGGGACTTGACCAAATCCATTCCTTTGGTTAATATTGGCAATCTCTGCATAGATACATAGGAATGAAACTATCTAATGGGACTGTTTTAAGTTCCAGAGTAATTAAAGGGCAAGGAAATTTAGCTTGATTTCATTAAATTAGTTTGTGGTCTATTTAAATTTATAAGTTCTTAGTACAGTCTGTCTACTTAGAATAATGTTAATCTTCTTGAATACTTTTATTCTTATGGTGAAAAGAAGTATCTTTTGCTTTTCATGAATTCTGAGAATAACTAGTGATGATATTCATATTATGTGTGGTTTTCAAATGACCTGTTCTTTATATATTGCTTTCCCTTTAGTGTTGCCCTGGAAACTGTCCACCTTGTGATCAAAACTGTGGACGGACTTTAGGATGTAGAAACCATAAATGTCCATCTGTCTGCCACAGAGGTAAAATTTAACAATAGCTGTAATTTAATGTTTGTTTTTATACAGTACTTTATAGCTGATAAAGTGTTTACATTCGTCATCTGATTATTAACAACCTTGAGAAGGTAGGGCAGTCACCAGTATCCCCTTTTTATGGGCAAGAGATTGAAGCTAAAGATACTTCAGTGACTTACTCTGAGAAATACCTAGTAAAGCAGTATAGCTAAGATTTGCACCCAGGCCTTCTGAATATAAAAGTTTTGTTCTTTTTAGCACACCATGTTGTTTCCTTACTTCTTCCTTACCTCCCTCACACAGTTTTTATATAAATTAATATATTCTTGGGTTTTTCAGTGTTATTTTGAATTTGAGTTTTAGCCATTTATATGGAATTAAGTCTAGTAAGGGATTGGATGTATCCTAAGCCAGTGGTTCTCAGCCTTTTTGGTCTCAAGATTCTCTTACATTCTTTTTGTAACCAGTGATTTTTTGTAAATGTTGGTTTTATCTATTGGTATTTATTGTATTTGAAGTTAAAATACAGTGAATAATGTTTATGGTTTTATTTTAAAATAGCAATAGTAAACTTACTACATCTAATACAGTAACATTTTTTGTGAAAAATAACTATTTTCTGAATAAATCTAGTAAGAAGAATGGTATTATTTTACATTTCTGCAAATGTCTTTAATCCCAAGCTTAATGGAGAATAGGCAAAATTCACATGTCTGCTTCTGTATTCAATTTGTTACTATACACCTTGACCCACGGCATCTGAAAAACTACTCTATGCACACAACACCTTTTAGACCTCCTGAAAGGGTCTCAGGGTTGCTGAAGTTATTAGACATTGAAAACTGAGTTAACGGGGCACATGGGTGGCTCAGTTGGTTAAGCGTCTGTCTTCAGTGAGGTCATGATTTCAGGGTCTTGGGCCGGAGCCTCCTGAGTCCACAGCTCCCTGCTCAGCAGGGAGCCTGCTTCTCCCTCTGCCCTTGCTCTGCCCTGCTCCTGCTTGCTTGCTCCCATGTGCTCTCTCTCTCAGATAAATACATTTTAAACAAATAAAAAAAAAAGAAAACTGAGTTAACTTCACCCATTTGGAGTAGGTTGATACGACGAGGAATACTGATTGTATAGGACAGTGGAGGAGGCACGGACTTTAGGGTCAGAGGTCCTGATTGAAGTCTGGACTCTGCACCTTAGGTAGCAGGTTTATGACCTAGGACAAACGATACTGTTTTTGTTACCTTCCTTTGGGATTAGGTGGATGCCAGTTACCTCCCTTAATCTCTTAATCCTCTCAAAAGTTCAAAAAGTATATTTTGCTACTGTTACTTTTTATAGTAAGGAAACAGCCAAAGAGACTATTGGCCAAAGGTCATAGAACTAGTCGCAGGGTCAGATGTGAACTCAGACTTTAATGATCTTTCCATCTTGTCACATTGCCTCCCTGTTAGGAAAAGTGGCAGATTGAATTAATCCCATAGATTTTTTCCGTGTGTGTTCTCTGATTTGTTGGTATCTTTAAATTATGAAAGAACTTTATTTTTTAAAAGTCATATTACATCATTGATTCATTAGATTTTATTAACATTCTAAGTTTAGTCATTAATTCAATTAAAAAGTATTTTTGAGTGTCTACTAAGTATCAGGCATTGTAATGTATAAATGAATAGTTTTGACAAAGTGCCTGCTCTTATGGAACTTATCTTTTTACTTCCCCTCAGTTAGAATATAAATAAGTAATCAAAGTAATATGGAATATTAGGTAGTGACAGTTGTAGAAAGGATCTCTAGTGTGATCAGGAGAGGACTCTAGAGAGAAGACATTTGAGAGGAACCCAGAAGAAGTAGGGGATTACAAGCCATGTGAAAGGGGGTGGGATGGTGTTTGGGGCAAGAAAGCAGTAATTGCAAAGGCCTAGAGACAGGAGCATTTGAAAGAATTCACAAAGAGGACTGAATGAAGTAAGTGCTCAGGGGGACAAATGATCAGAGATGAGAGCAAAGAGATGGTGGGATAAAGGATTGCTGGAGAAAGAATACATATAGGACCTTGTTGACTGTTGTTAAAACACTGGCCTTGACTTTAATTAGAAAACCTAACTAGTTGTATTACCATTAAAGAAATTGGATCCAGTAGTTTAGAATTCTCTCACCAAGGAAACACCAGGGCTAGTTAATTTTTGTACAAGATTTTTAGCATTTAAGATGTGTGTGTGTGTGTGTGTGTGTGTGTTAATTTCAGTCTCTCCATAATCTATTTGAGAGTAAATGTGAAAAAGGAACATGTCCTAACTCGTTATCTGAGAGGAAAATAAGAGAAAATTATAGGCTAGTCTAACTCATAAACATGTTTGTAAAATATTAAGGTTTCTGTTACTCAAGTCCAGCTATCCAATATGATAGTATTAAGCTGTTTAAAGCCTTAATCTTTGGGTTTATTCCAATAATGTATGATTGGTTCACCTTTAGTAAATCTAATGATATGATTCACCACATTAATAGTCTAAAGGAAAAGTGAAACTTTTAGTAAATGTCTAAAAACAGTTGATGAAATTCAACATTCATATTTGATGAAAAGTTAATTAGAAATTGAAGGGAACGTCCTTATCCTGGTACAGAACACCTGCAAAAAGGGTAGAGCGAGCGTCTTACTTAGTGGAGGAGTGCCAAAGCACATCACACTCTTGTATTGTTTTGAAGCAAATCCCACAAATCCTTCAGTGTTCATTTCTAAAAGGTGAATTCTTAACCTAAAATTAGTTAAAATATTTCTTAATATCAGCAAATATCTGCTGTTCAAATATCTTGTGTCATAAATATCTTCATTTTTAAATTTAGTTTGTATGACTCAAAAACCTGGTAAAATTGACATTGCAATTGGTTGATGTCTCTAAAGTCTATGAGTCTACATTCCTTCCTCTGTCTTCTTTTCTTTTTTTCTTGTCTCTTATTTAAGAAATGAGATTGCTTTATTTAGGCACAGAGTCTGCATTTTACAGATTGAATCTCTGTGGTATTTTCTCCTGTATTTCCTATAAATTATTAGTGGAATATTTGATCAGATCCAGGTTCATTTTTTCTTTTTTAATGGAGCTTATTAGCCCCTAACAAAATTTACCTTAATGGAAGGTATGTGGTAGATAATGTTGTGCAGCTTTCACCATCTGATTTGCGGTTCCATGGGATACATAGAACCATTATTTCATACTGTTTTCCGTCATTCGAGACACTTTCACGATCAGGGTTGTACTGTAACTCATAGGAAGAGGACGTGAACTGCATGTTTGCACTGTGAACATACGGAAGTTTGACTTACAGTTAAGTTCAAGGTCATCTGTGTTAACGGTTCTGGAATTACTGGAGGAGTGCCCAAGCAGTCGACCCACTGGTCACTGGAGTTGCATTCTGTATGCGGCTTTTTCATTTTAAAACTATCATTGAAGCTACTTTATCTGTCAGGGTGTGTAATTCTGTTGATCAGTAGGAAGACTTTAAAGAAATTATCTCTTATTTTTCTCAAGATTTAGTTTTCAACAAAAGAAAAGTGATGCTGTAGCTTAGAGTGGCAGAAGGTTATGTTTGATAAGTTCCTCTTTGAATTGCTGAAGGTGAATGAAAATTATTGTTAAGTGTGGAAGATGATATGCTTCAGACTTAAAGGTCATTATTAACTGTCAGAAAATATGACACCTGGTCATTCTTTTGGAAAGATAAAATTTGATCACATGGATAACTTGGCTTGCATTACCATCAAGAAAAGACTTCACTGGATTATACTTTATTTATCAAAACAATGAAGTATAAATTTGATGACTTGTATAATACATACATTTTTTTCCCCTGTGTTGCTTTTTACTCTCATTTCCTTATTCTTTGTTCACTGTTTGAATAAAAATCCTTCTGGTCCTTTTAGGAACTTTTATAAGAGGCTTTAACCAGGGTACTTTTCATCATTAGTCTGTTTCTTATCAGGTTAACTGCTCTTCAGTATTTTGCTTGGTTCTGACACATAGGCATCAGTCTTTTATGATCCTTGCTCCTTAGTTGAAGAATTTTATTCCCTTCTTGCTATTTCATTTCTGGTGGGGAACCTTATTTAGTGGGAAGAAAGACCTGAAGATGATGTCAGAGCTTTGGGAGAATTTTATAGCCTGTTAAAAAAAATTTCTTTCGTTTTGTTTTTGTGTATTCCTTCCAGCCTGTAACAAAAGGTAAAAAACTGAAACCCAAATAACTTTTCCTTTTGAAATATGTAGAAGAGAAATACTTGGAATTATAACCTAAAATGAAAGTTTAGAATTAGTCCTTCACAAAGCATAAGTAATAGTAAGTTGACTGTTCCTGTTAATAACCTGATGAGAGAAATTACTCTTATTAGGGAATTTATCTAAAAATAATGTACTTGAATAGAAGTATGCATGAAAATGAGCCAAAAATATTATCGATGTTAGATTTTTCTAAGACATAAAGCTGTTTTGCTTATGTAGTAATTAAATGATTAATGTGTTAAATTTGTTATTTAGAATAAGAAAATTCTATAACTTTTTAATTGAATTACCAGTGTAGATATAGAAAAGAATACAAGTAATAGTAAGTGTATAGCCTGGTGAATTTTTACAAACTGAACATAACCAGCTAATCAAAACTCTGATGATTAAACAGAACGTTACTAGTATTTCCAACACCCTCCTTGTATCCTTCATAACCGTCATCCTGATTTCAAACAGTTTTCAAAATAGTTTTTCCCATTTGTTGTATGTAAATGGACTCATACACTGCACAGTTCCTTTGTATTTGGCTTCCTTTGCTCAGTGTTGCGTGTGTGAGGTTCATTCACATTGTAGTTTCTTTATTCTCACTGTAGAGTATCCAATTGTGTGAGTACTAAACTCATTGATTCTATTGTTGATTATCATTTGAATAGGTAAGGACATTTCTTTTTAAGTTTCAGATCTTTTTTTTAGGCAGTTGTTATCCCTGCCCGGAAACTGTAGATGTGAAGTGCAATTGTGGCAGTACAAAGGTGACAGTGCCCTGTGGCCGGGAACGTACCACAAGACCACCCAAGTGCAAAGAGCAATGTAGGTTAGTATGAGGTTCTGTACAGACTTATATCTGGTGTCTTACAAATTTAAGTTCATACTGATTTTAAATATCCTTAGTACTTTAAATTCTGCTTTAATGCTCTAAAATACTAATATTCACTGTATTCTTGTTTTGTATGGAAACAGAAGATACATAAATAGATAATTGCACTATAGATATAATTGTTCAGTGATCAAAAGTAATTTAAAAAATTGTACTTTATGATTTAGTCGACCACCAACTTGCCATCATACAAGTCAAGAAAAACATCGCTGTCACTTTGGCTCTTGTCCTCCATGTCATCAACCTTGCCAAAAGGTTTTGGAAAAATGTGGTCACTTGTGTCCTGCTCCATGTCATGATCAAGCATTAGTAAAGCAAACTGGCAGGGTAAGGGAATATATTTTAAGAGGTAATACATTGCTGTGGGTCATATTTTCTTAATTTTACTTAGTCATTCACCAAACAATGATTAAGTACCTATTGGGTGTTAAGCAGTGTAATAGGAGCTGGGGTTCAAGGTAAATAAGACTTGCTCTTTTGTCTTAGGAAGCTCTTGGTATAGAAAAAGCAAGAAATCAATAAACAGATGTTTGCTAATATCGTGTGATAGTCATGTTATAATCCTGTACACCTGAGTTTGGCAGTCTTCATATATTGTGGTTCAAGGTTATAGATATCTTCTGGTTACCTCAGAGATTCATTCACTTAGTCAGTGAATATTTATTAAGTCCTTACTATGTGTTAAGCATTATCCTACCTGTTAAGGAGACAGCAGTGAACAAATAATGGAGATTACATTCAGCTGGTGGAAGTTGGATTTTATAGTTCTGTTTCTCATTCTGCTTTTGGCTAATAAGAAGTAAAGGATAAAACCCAGTGGTGCGATTTCTGGGTTGTAGGGTAGCTCTATTTTCAACTTTTTGAGGAACCTCCATACTGTTTTCCAGAGTGACTATACCAGCTTGCATTCCCACCAACAGTGTAGGAGGGTAGACCTGTACCCCTGGGGCAAATAATACATTATATGCTAATAAAAAAATTAAAATTTTTAAATGGGAAAATGCTTTAAAATACACAATTATGAATTTGTAAATTTATTTATATGTAATTACCACTGTGGTGTATTGGATTGGTTAACTCAGAATAAAAAGTTTCTCCATCTGTTAAAAAAAAAAAAAAGGAAAGGCGGCAACATTGTCTTTGTTCTGCCATTTAAAAACTGGAGTCTGTCTTAATTTTTAACATCAAATGTGTGTGGAGGGAAGCAATCTGATAGAATACAGATGGAATAAAATATTTCAGTAAGCACAATTTGTTGGTTACTTAAAAAAATTTCAACCTGCTTGAGCAGAGGGTATGGAACTATTTTCTTAGATTCTTATATTGGCCATATAATTTAATTCCTCTGCCTTTAAATTATTATGTATTTTACTTGTAGCACCAGCCTACAGGCCCTTGGGAACAGCCTTCTGAGCCAGCATTTATTCAGACTGCATTACCTTGTCCTCCATGTCAAGTTCCTATTCCTACGTAAGTATTTTAGAATTTTAACTTGAAAAAAAATTTTTTTTGACATGGTTCAAGGTGTATCGTAAATTACCTCCTCCCCTTTTTCTTTGTTCAGTTCATCATTTTTTTCAGGCCTAGTCCATAAACCAGTCTCTCTGTCTTCAGCCTCATTCTTTTCTAAGTACATTTTACATACTGCCTGAAAACCTCTAGATATCTTTTTTTGAGTCTTTCCCCCAGCTGGAGTTTAATGTCCCTCTGAGTTTCCATAGCAACTCACACTCAGAATAATTCATCCAAGAGATCATCTGTTAGTTTTCCTGATGGATTCCCATGCTAGTCTGTGAGCTCCTTGAGGACTGAGGAAAACCAAGTTGCAGGTAAGGTAAACTTGAAGGAAACATTGAAAATCAAAGAAAATAGTGGTCTGGAATATAGTGTTCCCAGGAAATGGCCTGGACTGGGTTGTAAGAAGTCAAATCCTAGGGTAATATGAATCGTGGAATGGTTCATACTTTGAGTAGAGGTTATGGAATAGAGGAGTAAAAGAAGCACAGAATTCTGGGAACCAATGTAAAATTAGAAAACAGCCTTTTGTCTACCATTAAGGTTCCAAACAATATTTGGTATTGTTTTAGAGAGGCAGTTGTTATTTCCTTTTATTTACTTATTTTTTTATTTATTTGTGTGTTTAATTTTACAGATTTTATTTATTTATTTGATAGAGAAACAGCAAGAGAGGGAACACAAGCTGGGGAAGCGGGAGAGGGAGAAGCAGGCGTCCCATAGAGTAGAGAGCCCAATGAGGGCTCACAGGCTCAGTCCTAGGACCCTGGGGTCATTACCTGAGCTGGAGACAAATGCTTAACGGCTGAGCCACCCAGGTGCCCCTCTTACTTCCTTTTAAAAGCTCTCACTCCCATTTTGTCCTTCCATATTTTTCTTCTCAGTGTAAGTAGAATGTATTTTTTATATACTGGTTGTGCAGTCAGGTTGGGAGGCAAAATGTTGGGAGCTATATCTACAAACAGTAATTTTAGTCTGTAGATTAGTGGAGGGGGAGTTCATAGGCACTTCAGTTGTTTGTAAAATTGTAGTCAGTTATCTTTGAATTCCTTTGTCTGTCTTACAGGAGGATTATTTAAAAGATATGCCTGTCTTATTTCCTAAAATTCTTAAGGATAGATTAAATATTTTATTAATTTCCTCAAAATTAATTAATTTCCTCAAAACCTTAGGTTGGATTAAACATTTTATGACAGTAGAAAAACTGCCTGGAATTATTAAGTCATGTTTACTAGAAGTTTAAAGAATTAATTTTAAAAGTCTTTCCTTTTGGGGCACCTGGGTGGCTCAGTGGGTTAAAGCCTCTGCCTTCGACTCAGGTCATGATCCCAGGGTCCTGGGATTGAGCCCCCCATTGGGCTCTCTGCTCAGCAGGGAGCCTGCTTCCCCCTCTCTCTCTGCCTGCCTCTCTGCCTACTTGTGATCTCTGCCTGTCAAATAAATAAAATCTTAAAAAAAAAAAAAGTCTTTCCTTTGCAATTAATTGTAATGTGCTGCTGAAAGTTCTCTTGGGGGTACATATATTAAAACATTGTGTTTTAGAGTAAGAACTTTGGAGTCCAGTGTTTCTTCTAACTACTACCATGAATAAGTCCTGTATCTTCTCTGTTTGTAAAATAAGGATAGTCAGGATATTTACAAAGATATCAGTGGGGAAGAGAGAATTTATGGAAGTCTTTATCAAAAAATATTTGTTGTATCTAGTAAACAATTTTTTTCTTAAAGTCTGTTTTTTCTGATGTTAGTATAGACACTTCTACCCTTTTTTGGTTACAGTTTACATGGAGGAAGGGACAGATTCTTAGAAACACAAAAACTTCTGAAACTGACTCAAAAAGAAGTAGAAAATCTGGATAAACCCATACCTAGTAAGGAGATTAAACCACCACAAAGAAAAGCCGAGGGCAAGTGACTTTACTGGTGAATTCTACCAAACATTTAAGGAATTAACACCAGTGTTTCACTCTGTGAAGACACTTCCTGACTTATTCAATGAAGCTTGTATTTCCTTGTATTTCCTCTATTAAGAGCAGAAGAAAAAAAAAATCACCAAAAAAGAAAACTATAGATCAGTATCCCTTTTGTATATAGATAAAAAAATTCTCAACCAAATACTAACAGACTGAATCCAGCAACATATAAAAAGGATTGTACATCATGACCAAGTGAGATATATTCCAGAAATATGAGGTTGATTCGACATATGAAAATCAAAATATCAAAGTAATATTTTATCACAAGAATAAAGGATGATCAATAGGTACAGAAAAACATTTGACAAAATCCTACATACTTTCTAGATAAAAACACTCAACAAACTTGGATAAATGAATTTCCTCAATGTGATAAAGGGCATCAGTGAAAAACCCTTAATCATACTTAATGGTGAAGGACTGAAAGCTTTCCTGTTAAGAACAGGAACAAGATTAGGATATCTGACCTTGCCCCTTCTATTTATGTTTACATTGGTGCTAGCTAGAGCAGTTAGACTAGAAAAGAAATTAAAAATATATTCACAGTGGGAATAAAGAAGTAAAACTATTCATATTTTTAAATGACATGATCTTGTATATGAAAAATCCTTCGGAATCCTTATTCAAGCTATTAGAGATAGTAATTGAGTTTGGTAAAACTATGAGACATTAGTATACAGAATTCAGTTCTCTACCCTAGCAATGAAGCATCTGAAAATGAAATTAAGAAAACAGTTCTACTTCCAGTAGCATTAAAAAGGCAACTTGTTTATTCAACAAATTTAATAAAAGAAATCTGAAATTTTATACACTGAAAACTATAAAAAATCTTTGAGAGAAATTAAAGAAGACCAAAGTCTGTGGTACTGGCATATAGATAGACATATAGATCAAAGGGAATAGAATTGAGAGTCTGCCATAAATGTAGGAATTTATTTCTAATTAGTTTTTGATAAGGTTACTAAGACAGTTATTCAATAAATGGAAATACATCCCATGTTTGTGGATGGGAAGACTTAATATTATTAAGGGCACTACTACCCAAAATGATCTATAAATTTAACATATTTTTTTGTGGAAATCACAGCTGGCTTTTTTTTTGGAAATTGTCCCCCAAATTCATATGGAAATGCAAAGGACCATAAATAGCTAAAACAGTCCTGAAAGTGAAAAACAATGTTAGAGGACTCATACTTCCTGATTTTAAACTTATAAAACTATAGCAGTCAAGAATCTGTGGTATTGGTGTTGGGAAAGACATACTGATCAATAGAATAGAATTGAGAGTCCAGAAAGAAACCCATATGTTTATGGTCAATTGATTTTTGACAAGAGTGTCAATTAAAACAATTCAAATAAAACAATGTTTTATGTCAACACATGGTACTGAGAGAATGGATATTCACACTGAAAAAAAAAATAAATTTGGACCTCTACTTCACAACATATATACATATTAACTCAAAATGGATCTAAGATCTAGAAGTAAGAGCTATTAAACTTTTAGAAAAAAATATAGGTTAATTCTTTGTGTTCTGGGTTAGGCAGTGGTTTGTTATATATGACACCTAAAGCATAGGCAGCAAAAGAAAAAATTAAGAGGACATTATCAAGCACAATTTCTTAGTTGTGTTTCAAGGACACAATAAAAAAATTGAAAAGACAACCACAGAGTGGGAGAGAGCGTTTGTAATTCATATATCCTGTGAGGATATTATCCAGAATATATAAAAAATTCTCAGACTGAGAAACAAAAAGACAAACAATCCAATTTAAAAATGGGCAAAATCTTTGAATAGTCATTCATCTGAAAAAGATCTTACAAATGGCCAGTAAACATGTGAAAAGATGCTCAAGTAATTGTTAGGAAAATGCAAGTCAAAACCACAATAGGGTGTCATTTTACACACACTAGGAAGGCTAAAATAAAGAAGACATAAGTAAGTGTTGGTGAGGATAGGGAGTAGTTGGAACCATCGTACATTGCTGATGGGAATGTAAAATGGTGCAGCTACTTCGGAGAGCAGTTTGGTAGTTTCTCAAGAAACTAAACTTGGAGTTACCAACTTGACTCTCAGGTATACACCTGAGAGAATTGAAAATATGTGTTCACAAAAAAACTTGGACATGAATGCTACAGTAGTAATAAGAGCATTATTAGTAATAGCCAGAAGGTGGAAACAAATATCTGTTGATTGACGAGTGGGTAAACAAAATGTGGTGTATCCATGTGTATCATTCACCTATAAAAAATGCATGAATTGCTGATACATGCTATAACATGGATGAACCTTGAAAACAGTATTCTAAGTGAAAGAAGCCAGGCATAAAAGACCACATAATGTCTGATGCCATTTATGTGAAGTGTTCAGAATGTCTCTTCCATAGAGACAGAAAGTAGATTGATGTTTGCCACGGGCTGCAGAGTGACATCTAATAGTTATAAGGTTACTCTGTTGGTTATGAAAATATGCTCGATACTGGTCATGGTTACAGAACCTTGTAAATGTACTAAAAATCACTGAATTGTACTTTTTTAAAAGTGTAAATTTTATGGTATGTGGGTTTTATCTCAGGTTTACTAATTCTGCTAATTCTAATACAGTGATTTTTCAGTTAGTGTATAATCAAATTATCATGAAGTATATGTTGAAATTATTGCTTGTCACATGAACTATCCAGGAAGTATAATTTCTGTCTTAGAGTAGAATGTACATGTTCTTTTCCCTGATTTATTTGACAGAGAGACACAGAGAGAGGGAACACAAGCAGGGGGAGTAGGAGAAGGAGAAGCAGGCTTCCCGCCGAGCAGGGAGCCCAATGTGGGGCTTCATCCCAGGACCCTGGGATCATGACCTGAGCCTAAGGCAAATGCTAAATGACTGAGCCACCCAGGTGCCCCCTTATCTACCATTTTCAAATATAACATGACTTTTTAATGATAATTTGGCCACGTTGGCCACGTTGTGAAAGAATTCTGAACATATGTGCTATATCATTTATGGTGCCTTTGGCTTCAGGTTATAAAGAACCTAAATAAAAAGTAACATAATAATGTTTATGCCTTGAACAGTTTGGAGGTAGAGCAGCTCCATGCTGGGATAAGCTGGTTAATGCAGTGATGCATCACCAAAGGCCCAGATGCTGTCTGTTTTATCCTCAGTGTGCCATCTTTGCCCTCAGGCTCTTTGGGTTTCTGATCAATTTCCCACCCAGATAGGAAGTTTCCAAAGAGAAAAACAGAAACTGTTTATGCCTTTCTACCATCATCATCTTTTTTTAAAGAATGAGAAGACTTTTCCAGAAGGCTCATAGCGAAACTCCTTCCACATTTCATTGGCCAGAATAGGATCACAAGACACTTTCTAAACCAGTCCCTGGAAAGGGAAGTGGAATGTTTATTTTTTAGTTTTTTTAAATAGACTTTATCTTTTTTTAGGTGATTTTTCAGGTTTATAGGAGAATTACACTGAAGTACAGAGTTCCCATATGATCCTGCTACACATAATTTCCCTTGTTATTAACATTTTACACTAACGTGGTACAGTTTTTTTTTACAATTGAGGAACTGATAATGAATAATAATATTATAAACTGAAGTCCATAGTTTACTTGAGGGTTTATTTTTTGTGTTGGATGGTTCTTTGAGTGTTGATAATTGCATGATCTCATGTATCTACTATTCACCATTACAGTATCATACAGAATAGTTTCACTGCCCTAAAAATGTCCTGTGCTACACTTGTTCATCCCTCACCATCCTCTCCTTCAAGCCACTCAGGCCTCAAGTTTATCTTTTTAATGTCTCTATAGTGTTGCTTTTTCCAGAATGTCATATAGTTGGAATCATACAGTTTGTAGCCTTTTCAGCATATTTCATGTAGCAATATACATTTGAATCTCCTGTGTGTCTTTTTATGTCTTGAATTTCCTATGTGTCTTTTTTATGTCTTAATTATCACTATCAATCACTAAAAATTCCTCTCCTTTCTTTTTACTGCTGAATAATATTCCATGGTATGAATGTACCACAGTTTGTTTATCTATTTACCTATTGAAGGACATTTTGGTTGCTTCCAAATTTTGACAGGGAGAAAGCTGCTATAAACATTTATGTGTAGGTTTTGCTGCATCATATGGTAAGCCTAGTTTAGCTTCATGAGATACTGCTGCACCATCTAACGAGGTGGCTGTACCATGTTGTATTCTCTTCAGCAGTGAGAGTGCCTGGTGCCCTGTATTCTTGCCAGCATATGCTACTGTCCACATTTTGGGTTTTAGTCATTCTAATAGATGTGCAGTGGCATCTCATTTTATTTATTTATTTATTTATTTATTTATTTTTAAAGATTTTATTTATTTATTTGACAGAGATCACAAGTAGGCAGAGAGGCAGGCAGATAGAGGGGGGGAAGCAGGCTGCCCGCTGAGCAGAGAGCCTGATGTGGGGCTCAATCCCAGGACCCCAAGACCATGACCTGAGCCAAAGGCAGAAGCTTAACCCACTGAGCCACCCAGGCGCCCTGGCATCTCATTTTAATTGGCAGTTTTCTAATGATACATGGTATTCAGCATCTTTTCATATGTTTATCTGCCACCTGTATGTCATCTTTGGAAGGTGAAGTGTCTGTTCTCTCTTCAAATCTTGACCATTTTTTTTTAAAGATTTTATTTATTTATTAGTTAGAGAGAGAGAGATTGAGCACAGGCAGACAAAGAGGCAGGCAGAGGCAGAGGGAGAAGCAGGCTCCCCGCCGAGCAAGGAGCCCGATGTGGGACTCGATCCCAGGACGCCAGGATCATGACCTGAGCCGAAGGCAGCTGCTTAACCAACTGAGCCACCCAGGCGTCCCAAATCTTGACCATTTTTTAATTGGGTTGTTTGCTTTCTTGTTGGGCTTTAAGAATTGTTTTTACATTTTAGATATAAGCCCTTTACCAGATACATGTTTTCCAGATACTTTCAGCCAGTCTGTGGCTTTTCATTTAAGTGTTTTCATTTAGCACTTTCATGTAAGTGTTTTTCACAAAGCAGATGTTTTGGTTTAGTAAAGTCCAGCTTAACCATTTTTCTTTTGGAGATGACGCTTTTGGTGTTGAATCTAAAAAATCATCATTATATCCAACTCACCTAAATTTTCTCCTATGTTTACATTTTCACACTTCACATTTGGGTCTCTGATCAATTTTGAGTAACCTGTTGTGAAAGGTGTAAGGCCTTTGGGATTTTTTTTTCTGTGTGATGTCTATTCCATTGCCAATCATTTGTTGGAAAGACTATCACTTGTCTATTCGGTTGCCTTTTTCCTTTGTCAGAGATCATTCAGCTGTATTTTTGTAGGTCTGTTTCTGGGCTTTCTGTCCTGTTCTATTCTGTTAGCAGTACTATACTGTCTTAATCACTGTCGCTTTTAGTATGTCTTTAAGTTGGATAGTGTCAATACTCTGTTGTTTTTCAGTACTGTATTGGCTATCCTGGTTTATTTGTCTTTCCATATAGACCTTAGAATCAGTTTGTTGGTGTCCACTATTAATAACTTGCTAGGATTTTGATTAGAATTATGTTGAATCTAGATCAAGTTGGGAAAGAAGCAACATTTTAACAATATTTGCACCTTCCTATCAGTGAACATAGGATATCTCATCATTTACTTAGATTGTTTTTGATTTCTTTCATCAGTGTTTTGTTGTTTTGCTCAAATAGATCATGTATGTATTTTGTTAGATTTGTATCTGTTTTATTTTTTGTGCTAATATAAATGGTATGTTTTAAATTTCAAATTTCAGTTGTTCATTGCTGGCATATAGAAGAGCAATGGCTTTTGTATGTTAACTTTGTATCCTGCAGTTTTTCTGTAATCACTTATTATTTCCATATGTGTTTCTTTTTTATTCTTAATAAAACCAGTAGACTTAGCACCTCTGCTTTAGATAATCTTTTCAAAGAATTTATAACATCTTCATTTTATTTTGTTTCTTTCTTTTTTTTTTTTTTTTTTTGCAGAGAATGTCTTGGGAAGCATGAGGTGAGTTATAGGCACAAATATTAAGGAAATCTTATAATCTATGCCTCTTCTGTTGAGGATTGTTAGAAATGACAAAGTCAAAGTTTTGGGGTTTTTTAGTGCTTTAAAAAGTGTGAGAGTTTATCTGCAGATTTTTTTTTTAATTTAAAAATTTTTAAATACTTTATTTTAGAGTGAGAGAGTAAGAGCTCTTTCGTGCCAGTGGGGGAAGGGGCAGAGTGGGAGGGAGAGAAGCAGTCTCCCCACTGAGCAGGGAACCTGACCCGGGGCTTGATCACAAGACCCTGAAATCATGACCTGAGCTGAAATCAGGAGTCAAATGCACAACTGACTGAGACACCCAGGCGTCCCTCTACTGATTTTTAAAATATATTGTGCTTTTGATCGGGAGGGAGACAAACCAAAAGAGCTCTTAATGTCATAAAACAAACTGATATCGGGAGAGGCTGGTGGGGTTACATTATATGTTTATAAAAAAATAAAGAATTAAAAAAAATATATTACGCTTTTTGGATTTAGCCTATGTATTTGTGGTCTCTATAGCATTGTTACATTGAATTTCCCTTTTAGGAATAGAATGTGTTGTTTGTTGGCATTCATTTTTTGGATTTTTTGATAAATTACTTTGATTTTGAAAATAACTATTATTAATGAAAATGTGTTAGTTCTTTATGAAACTTGTTCTCAAGTGATAACGGAGTCATTTCAGAAACATGGGTCCAGAAGGTTTTGTGTGTGTTGATAATTTTCTCCTTATTCTTTTTTTTTTTAAGGTGAGTCCACTCCCATGCCATGCTGTAGGACCCTACTCTTGTAAGAGAGTATGTGGACGAACCTTAGATTGTCAGAATCATACGTGTATGAAAGAATGCCACAAAGTAACTGAAATTGATGCTTGCATTGGCAAAAACAAGGTAATAGCCTTAGGCTGAATGTATGTGTCCTTATAGTATGCTTGAAATATTTTTTGAATAATTATGCCATAAATATTTTTCTATTTTGTTAGAACTTTTTGCTTCCTTCTTGCCTTCATCCCTTCTCCTTCCTTGTCTCTCTTAATACAACCAACTTTAACAACTTGGTGTATATTTATCTTTGTGCTAGCTCATGAGAGTAAGCCTTTTAATGTTCTCTCAGCATACTGTACTGTGTTAATACATAGGCTTTGATTTTTATTAGTATTATTATTATTTTTAGGCTTTGATTTTTAATAAAAGTTACAGAAATTATGTATCTATTTAGATAGTAGGTAGCAATATCACTCACTTCTGTCCATTTATATCTGTGGATTTAGTCTGGAGCATTTGTTGTCAGCAGTTTTTTAAAACCTAACATCTGTGATAAGTTATGTTCACAATTTTAATAAATTCCTAATCTTCCATTGGAAATAAAATAAATATCATCACAGATGTAGGGCATGTGTGTGTGAAATTCACTAAAAGCATTTTACCAAGCATATGAGAAGCCAACCATTGAAAGATCTCTAAAATTGCTATTTTACAAGGAAAAATAAACGTAGCTAATCAAATTTTAAGTGATATTTAATTTTATTTTTGAACATTAAATTTATGAACACATAATAACATAGAAACATAGAACAAAATTATTTTCAAAAGCAATAAAATATGAAAGACTCCTACTAAAACAGAGATACAGATAGTCTCCTTTTCTGAATTTCCTAGGCCATATGAAAGGCTCTGGCCGAGAAAATGTAGGCTGAAATGTTTTTCATCTCCAAGAATAGTCAGGGAAATCTTTATTTATCATTAACCACTCTACTTTTTGTCTACTTCTGTGATCGAGGGGGTTGTTATGTCTCATGTGATACAGTTAAAAACTAACTCTTCATCCTCCAGTATCCCAGAATGATTAATTTGCCAGAGTCCCCTGCCAGCCTACATTTGACATGATGTGTGAATAAAAAATAAATTTCTGTTATATAAAAAATTGTATATTTTAAAAATACTTAATTTTTTTGGTAAACTTCCATTCTTTAGGGAATCATAATACTATTATTAGCAAGTATGTTTAATGAGGAATAAACAAAAATTTTAAGATTTGTTTTATTAAATAACACTAAATTTACAAATGGTTTAGTTGTTAATATGAATTGTATGTTATTGAAAGTTTCACTTGCATTGTTCTTTTTTCGGTCTTTGATTTGGTGATTATAAAGCATGATAACCTAAGCCTCCATAGTATCATTCTTGCTCACGTGCAGACATGTAAATGTATTGCTTATAACCTCTTCGTCAATCCATGCTCTGATCCTTAATAAAAATGTACTCATGATAAAATGAAAAAGAAATTGGAATTATAAAAATTCATACTAATATAATAATTGAAATCCACTTTAACGAATGAGAGTATAGCTGCTGTATGGCTTTCCTCCTCCGGATTTCCAGAACATTAAGTGAGTTGAAGAAAAAAAAAAATGCACTTCAAGGGCTGATTTGAAACTGATTGGGGAATTATCTTGGATTATCCCAGCATTGCTTCATGGGCAATCGCTGTGGTAAAATATGGGTTATAAGTTATGTGCAGTTCTTCTCAGTTTCGCTACAAGTCCATCTTTATCTCCCACTCAGGGAAGGCTGATATAGTGCAAGTGAGTGAAAATTACGTTATTTGAGGGATAACTTTATAGTTGCTCTAATTTATATATTAAAAAGGAAATAATTCATAATCTCTTTAAAATAAATTCCTTATTGTAATATCTCAATTGAGACCCAGTGGAGAAGATCTCCTTGCATGTCCCTCTTGACCCAAATGGCTCTGGAATTACTAATGTGGTTTCTACCTTGAATTCTAGCACGGGGCCTACAGCATAGCAGGTATTTAAAAGTGTTTATTGAATTGACTGGAATCAAAACTCTTTTGCTTCTTATCTCTGTTCCAGTCTTTCCCTGGCCTTCTGGCAGATCTCAGTCCAATCAGGGCTGTTCTTAAAGGCAATGTCTCCGATTGCTACCATTAGCAACAAATATATCCCTGTTGTCTAATTCATATGCTGGAGTGAGTGGAACAGAGTGGTTAACCGGGGAAAGGTGTGAAGCCGATAGCAAATGAAGTGTGTATTTCCCAAGCAAACCTGGGCACAGATATTTTTGAGTGACCGAAAGAAGAAATAATGAAGATAGTCTTTTCGCTGGAAAAAATCTGTACCAAAAATTAAAAAAAGAAAGAAAATATAGGTATATAATCACACATAGGCAATATATTTCTTATATAATTATGTATGTGATAAACCCCTGCCACACAGTGTTGTCTGCGTGGTGGGCATCACCTGGAATCTTGGAAATGCAAGCTCTCAGGCCTCACCTCAGTATTTTAGTGATTGCCAAGTGATTTATCATGCACAAAAATGTTTGAGAGTCACTGCTAAAGGCAATGTGTGTAATATGTGATACTTCATTGATTAAAAAAAAATAAGAATTATGTTACAATCATTAACCTCGCTGAGAGATTGGAACTTAATTATTCCAGGCATTAAAAACAAGGGATAATTCTGTAATGTGATAGAGGTACTAATTATTGCTATAATGACAGTCTTATTACAATATGTAAATGTTGAACACCTTAAATTTACAAAATGTCAAATGTATGTTAATAAGACGGGAAAAAAGAGAATTTTACTTACCAAGATTTATTTTCCAATTTGTAATACTAACCCAAATGTTAATTCTGCTTTCATTCTCATCATCTCATTGCTTATAATGAGGATTGCTGTCTTCCCTGGATTTCCAGCTGTCTGATGAATTAAAAAAAACTCATTTTAGGAGCGCCTGGGTGGCTTAGTGGGTTAAAGCTTCTGCCTTCGGCTCAGGTCCATGATCCCAGGGTCCTGGGATCGAGCCCCGCATCGGGCTCTTTGCTCTTCATGGGGCCTGCTTCCTCCTCTCTCTTTGCCTGCCTCTCTGACTACTTGTGATCTCTGTCTGTCAAATAAATAAATAAAATCTTAAAACAACAACAACAACAACTCATTTTAGAAGCTAATATGACTGATTGGGGAATTATTGTGGATTATCTCAATATTGTTCCCTGGGTTAAAATTTGTTTTATTTTTTTTTTTAAGGAGAACTGTGTAAGATACTTGACAGCCAGGCTTGCTGTATTTCTGAGTTAGTTTCTTCTAGAAGATAGAACTTGACATTGGAAGTGATCCAGGAAGGTAGCTTAGCAAGTACAGCTTTAGTAATTTTTTTGCATAATTGGAAGAAAGGAGCCCCATATCATCAGTATAATTCTTCTTTTGCAGATAAGGAAACTGAAGGTTATCAAGTGACTTGTTCATGATCATGTAACAGGAGATCAATAATAAGAAAGTAGTAGTATCCTTGTCTTAACTCCCATGCTAGTATATTCTTCTGTTTCATGTTATTTAAGTGAAAGATTATTGCAGGCATACCACATAGCCAGGAAAAAAACAAGTGAAACAGACTGTGTGTGTCATCTTTGGCTATATTTCCATATTTTGAGACTCATTGCCTATATTTCTCCTAGTCTTTCCGGATTCAGAAAGTTATATTTCCAGTTTTAGCCAGTTCTGCAGATTAAAGGGAGGAACATTTCTTGATTTCTTTCTTCATTGTCCTTGTCTAACTACATACCTCGTCAGGTTTATCTTCAAAGTATATCCCTGAATCTGACCATTTCCTATAACCTCTATCATACCCTCCTCATCCAAGCCACCATCTTCTCTTCCCTAGAGATGTCTGTACTATTCTCCCAGCCAACTTCTCTACTCCCAGTTTTGTCTTACTGCATCAGTTAGATTCATCATTTAAAAATGTAAGTTAGGGACGCCTGGGTGGCTCAGTGGGTTAAGCCACTGCCTTCGGCTCGGTTCATGATCCCAGGGTCCTGGGATCGAGTCCCGCATCGGGCTCTCTGCTCGCCAGGGAGCCTGCTTCTCCCCTCCCCTCTCTGCCTGCCTCTCTGCCTGCTTGTGTGATCTCTGTCTGTCAAATAAATAAATAAAATCTTTAAAAAAAAAAAATGTAAGTTAAAAAAAAAATGTAAGTCAGGTGTGTTATCTCCCTGCTCAAAACGCACCAGTTACTCTCAGGGTAAAACCCAAATGGCCTTATGAGGGCCTGTAAGGCTTTATAATGATCTAACTTCTGACTACCTTTCCTGCCTCTTGACTCATCACTCATGTGCTCATTTCTGCTTCTATTCTTTTTTTTTTTTAAGATTTTATTTATTTATTTGACAGACAGAGATCACAAGTAGGCAGAGAAGCAGGCAGAGAGAGAATGGAGGAAGCCGGCTCCCCACGGAGCAGAGAGCCCGATGTGGGGCTCGATCTGAGGACCCTGAGATCATGACCTGAGCTGAAGGCAGAGGCTTTAACTCACTGAGCCACACAGGCACCCCTCTCCTATTCTTGTTATTTCTTGAATATTCCACATTTGTTTTACATCAGAGGCTTTGCACTTAGTGTTCTTTTCTCTGGGACTCTACATTCGTATGGCTCTCTCCTTATTTATTCTGTTCAAACATGAAATTTATCAGATAGTTCTTCCTTCTTATTGCTTCTATTACTCCCTCTTAACCTGCTTTATCTTTTTTCAGAGTGTTTATGAAGACATTCTATTATGTTCTTTACCTCCCCCACTTAAATTTAAGTTTCTTAGGTCAGGGGTCGCTGTCATTTTGCACATTTCCAACATGTAAATTAATTTCTGGCATATGATGCTGGAAGAGTGTAGAATGAATTAATGTACTTTTAAAAATAAAAAATAGAAATTATTTATAGAAGAATGTTTCCTAATTGAAACGCTTTTTCTTTTTAATCCTATATGTTAAAAATAGGATTTTTATGGACATAATCACTGTTTTATAATCATGGCTATACTTAGGAATGATAACAACATTTTTAAACTTTAAATTTAAGACTTGGTATTTGTCTCTATAGCTCTCATACTTTATCTCATGTATGACATGTGAAAATAAATAAGAGCCTGCAATAATAATTTTAAACTTCTTTAGTAGGTAGATGGTGGTTAAATTATTAAATTACTAGAGCAGAGATATGCCTTATTGAATTACATTGAAGTACATTTATTTGTAAATGTAATGTAACTTTGATTCATTGAAGTACATTAAAACATAAACTGCTGGTCATTCTCCTTTTTCCCCTCTGTGTATGTTTGTGTTTGGCAAGGTGAGGGCAGTATATCTAGAACATTGGGTGCTTTGCCAATTTTTATTTATGTGTTAACAGAGTGTTAATTTCTTTAGTTTGATGGTGATCATGTTTGTTGGGTGGAAATGAATTAACAGTGTTTTATTTTGGGGTACCTGGGTGGCTCATTTGTTAAGTGTATGCCTTTGGCTCAGGTCATGATCCCAGGGTCCTGGGATCCAGTCCTGCATCTGGCTCCCTGCACAGCATGGAGCCTGCTTCTCCCTCTGCCTCTGCTGCTCCTCTTGCTTATGCTCTCTCTCTCTCTCCTTCTTTCTTTCTCAAATTAATAAATAAAACATAAAAAATAAACAATGTTTTATTTATTTCTGCTATGACTATTCTTTAGGAAGTAATTTACATTTTTAGAGGAATACTCATAATTTACAATTTCAAGATGAGGCAGTTTGATTTAATGAGGTTTGTAGATAGAAAAATCTTTGTGTATAATGGTCATACTGATACCTTCCTGTTCTTCATTTTGAATGTGTATTTTTTCATTTTGAATATTTTTGAAAGAGTGAAAGCATGCATGCACTATTTTATTAACTGTATTCCTAAAAGCTTCAAAAGTACTTTATTTATTTTTTTTTAAAGATTTTGTTTATTTATCTGACAGAGAGAGCGGGATCACAAGTAGGCAGAGAGGCAGGCAGAGAGAGAGGGGGGAAGCGGCTCACTGCTGAGCAGAGAGCCCAATGTGGGGCTTGATCCCAGGACCCTGAGACCATGACCTGAGCCAAAGGCAGAGGCCTAACCCACTGAGCCACCCAGGTGCCCCCAAAGTACTTTCTTTTAATGGGATGCATAAATTTTATATATATATTTTATAACTTTAATATATAGAAATGTTAGACTTCTGTACTTGGATGATTTGTTACCTTACTTCCTATCAGGCTGGCCCAGAATGCCTTCAGTGTGAAGAAGGGTGCTCTAAATCACGGCCTCTGGGTTGTCCCCATCCATGTGTTTTGCCGTGTCATCCTGGAGAATGTCCTCCTTGTGTTCAGATGCTTAGAATAAAATGTCACTGCAAGATCACAAGCCTATATGTGGAATGTAGGTAAGTGGACTGAAGAAATATTCTTGTATTACTATAATTATTTTTAACCAGTTTTTTTTTTATAATTCAGAATCCTATAAAGAGTACTTCAAGGAACATTATTCATTGTCACCCGCAGATGCTAGAAGCTTAGATTTTCAAGTAGAGACCTGAGGAAAGAAATGTAGAATCCTTCACCTTATACATACTGAACCCTGATTTCAAAGACAGTTGTGCTTTTTTTTTTTTCCCCATTTAGGGATTTTGTTTAAGATTTTTTAAAGGAAAAAGTTGTATTGCTGCTTTAAAAAATGGAGAAACATCCCTATAACAGATTGCTCAGTTAACAGTGTCAAACTAGAATTTTGTTGGATGAAAAGTTGAAGTGCACATAGCTACTGAGACATAATTTTTAAATTACAGACTTTTATTACAAATGTAGCTGTTATGGCATTTGTCATATTAGGCTGTGACTTTTATATTTCCTTTACTTAAAAAATGTAAACTCAATAAAATGCATGTTTGCTTGTGGATTACGTGGAGAGGAAAAAATTCCCATTTCTTTTCTACTTAATCACGATCTAACATAATTTACTAACTTGTTCAGCTCCATTTACCCAAGTTTGTAAAGTGGGCTCTTTGTAAGGGTATTTTACTGAAGTTAAATTTGGGAATATGGCTTTGTTTCTAATTTTTTAAACAGATGTACTTTTTGAAAAATGCCTGTTAATATTAACTTAAACTTGTTTTTGTTCTTTGGACTCTAGGCTCATGTTCTGTTAAATTGCAAAAATCAGATTTTATTCTTTTTAAACATGAAAATTGTTCTATTGAAATTTTAAGAATAAAATATTTCTTTAGCTTTAGAAGTTTTGTAGAGAGAGTGAAGAGGGAAATTTTGCTTTATTGATGAGTAATACTGAGGAAAGATATTTCCTTTGGTCTAGCAGGGTTGAAATATCCCTGCTTGCTTCTTTTTCCCTTTGTCATATAGTCTCCAAAGGGTGACTTTACCTTTTTACCTTCTTATCCAGAGTGTTACCTTTCCAAGATCAGCTCCTTGATTCTTGTGCACATTTTAAAATTTCTTCCCGTGTTAGTATTCTGATCTACACTGGGTAGACTTTCTCTTTGTGGTGTGAGGTTAACTCAGTTGCCCTCTTTTTTCTGCTTAGTTTTTCCAGAACTCTACTGGTTCTCTGAAATGATTTGCTAAGGAACTTGAGAAATAGCTCTGCTATGAATTGGTGTTTATTTTTCTACTTATAGGTAATCTTGAAGTTTGTAGAATTTGTATCTTCTAGGTATGTGGAAGCTATGACATTTGAATGATTTTATTAATGAGTTGAATGATTATTGGGGGGATGTGTGGATATATATGGATTGAGGTGGCTTCTGTTAATACAGCTCTCTGGAGTTCCTTTTTCTTTCCTTGAATACATATTTGAAGTATATGTTTTCAAGCAGAATACACATTCTTTTCAAATGTATATGGAACATTATTCAGAATAGATCAATATTAGGTCACAAAAGAGGCCTCAACATACACAAAGATTAAAGTCATACCATGTACCTTTTCTGACCACAACACTATGAAACTAGAAGTCAACCACAAGAAAAAAATCTGCAAAAACCACAAATACATGGAGATTAAAGAACATGCTACTAAACAATGAATGGGTCAACCAGGAGACTAAAGAAGAAAAAAAAAATACATGGAAACAAATGAAAATGAAAACACAATTGTCCAAAACCTTTCGGATGCAATAAAAATGGTCCTAAGAGGGAAGAATATAGCAATACAGGCCTACCTCAGGCAGCAAGAAAAATCTCAAATAAATAACCTAACCTTGCACCTAAAGGAATTACAAAAAGAGCAACAAAAGAAGTTTAAAGCAGCAGAAGGAAGGAGATAACAGAGATTAGAGCAGATATAAATGATATAGAAAACAATAGAATAGATCAATGAAACAAGGAGCTGGTTCTTTGAAAAAAATTAATAAAATTGATAAACCTCTAGCCAGACTTACCAAAAAGAAAAGAGGAAGGTCCCAAATAAAATCACAAATGAGGAGAAATAACACTATTACAGAAATACAAATTAGAGTATTGTGAAAAACTCTATGCCAACAAATTGAACAAACTAGAAGAAACAGATACATTCTTAGTAACATATAAACTACCAAATCTGAAACAGGAAGAAATAGAAAACTTGAACATAGTGATAATCAGCAAAGAAATTCAATCAGTAATCAAAAAACTGCCAAAAACAAAAGTCCAAGACCAGATGGCTTCACAGGAGAATTCTTTCAAACATTTAGAAAAAAGTTAATAACTGTTCCTTTCAAACTATTTCAAAAAATAGAAAAAGGAAGGAAAACTCTCAAATTCATTTTATGAGGTCAGAATTACCCGATATCAAAACCAGATAAAGATATCACTAAAAAAGAGTACTATAGGCCTATATTTCTTGTGAACATAGATGCAGAAATTCTCAATAAAATAGTAGCAAGCTGAATCTGACATAAAAAAAAATCATTCACCGTGACCAAGTGGAATTAATTCCTGGGTAGCAAGCATGGTTCAATATTCACAAATCAATCAATGTGATAGACCACATTAACGGGAGAAAGGATTATAACCCGATGATCCTTTCAATAGATGCAGAAAAAGCATTTGACAAAGTACAACATCCATTCATAATAAAATCCCTCAACAAAGTAGACTTATAGGGAACATACCTCAACATGATAAAAGCCATATATGAAAAGTCCACAGCTGATATCATCCTCATTGGGGAGAAACTGAGAACTTTTCCTCTATGGTCAGGAACAAGACAGAGATGGTCACTCTTCTCAATTTTCAAAATAGTACTGGAACTCCTAGCCACAGCAATCAGACAACAAAAGGAAATAAAAGGCATCCAGCCTGGCAAGGAAGAAGTCAGACTTTCACTCTTTGCAGATGGCATGATACTCACCACTTTCTCACACCATACACAAAAATAAATCCAAAATGGATGACAGACCTAAATGTGAGACAGGAAACCATTAAAATCTTTGAGGAGAACACAGGCAGTAACTTCTTTGACATTGGCAGTAGCATCTTCTTACTAGATATACCTCCTAAGGCAAGGGAAACAAAAGCAAACAAACTATTGGGACTTCATCAAAATAAAAAGTTCTGCACAGGAAAGGAAATAATCAACAAAACCAAAGGGCAGCCTACGGAATGGGAGAACATATTTGTGCAAATGACATATTTGAAAAAGGGTTACTATCCAGAATATATAGAGAACTTACAAAACCCAACATCCAAAAAGTAGATAATTGAATTACAAAATGGGTCAAAGAAAGAACAGATATTTTTCCAAAGAAGACCAACAGATGGACAACAGACACATGAAAAGGTGCTCAGCATCACTGATTATCAGGGAGAGGCATACCAAAACTATAATACCATAACTACAATGAGATATCACCTCATACCTGTCAGAATGGCTAATGTCAACAACACAAGAAACAACACTTGTTGATGAGGGTGTAGAGAAAGGGGAACCCTCTTGCACTGTTGATGGAAATGCAGGCTGTTGCAGCCACCGTGGAAAACAGTATAGAGTATTCTCAAAACATTAAAAATAGAACTGCCCTACTGTCTTACAGTTGCACTATTAGTATTCATCCAAAGAATACAAAAATACTAATTTGAAGACATACAGGCACCCTGATGTTTATAGCTGTTCTACAATAGCTAAGTTATAGAAACAGCCCAAATGTCTTTCAACTGATAAGTGAATGAAGGTATATACTATGTAATATTACTCAGCCATTAAAAAAGAAGTTTTGTCATTGGCAGTGACATGGATGGAGATAGAGAGTATTATGCAAAGTGAGATAAGTCAGCCATACAAAGATAAATCCCATGCTTTCACTCATATGCAGAATTTAAGATAGAAAACAAGCAAAGGGGGAAAAAAGAGTGAGTGGTAAACCAAGAAACACTCTTAACTATAGAGAACAAACTGATGGTTACTGAAGGGAAGTAGGTGGGGGGATGAGTGAAATAGATGATGGGGATTAAGGTGATGAGCACCTGGTGTTCTTTGGAAGCATTGAATAATTATATTGTACACCTGAAACTAGTATTGCACTGTAAGTTAACTAAGTGGAATTTGGATAAAAACTTTTAAACAATCATAGTGAGATACAATGACATACCTGATAGCATGACTAAAATGAAAAAAACAAAAAACAAAAAAAAAGACAAAAGACTGACAGTATTAAGTGTTGGAGAGGATATGGAAGAATTGAAACTCATAGGCTGCTAACATGAATGTAAAATGATACAGCCATTGGAAAAAGGTTTAGCAGTTTCTTAAAAAGTTAAATGACTGCCTCCCATATGATACAACCATTCTATTCCTAGGTACTTAACCAAGAGAAATGAAATGTATGTCCATACAAAGATTTGTACATGAATGTTCATAATATTTTTATATGTGATAACCCCAAACTGGAAATAATCCAAATGTCCAACAACAGGTGAATAAACACATGGTAGTATATCCATACAGAATAAATTCAGCAATAAAAACAAACTGCTGTTATTTGCAATATCATGAATGAATCTCAGAGTGTGAAATCTCAAGATAAAAGTGAAAGAAGCCAAATAAAAAGACAAATGCTCTATGATTTGATTATATAAAATTCTTGAAAAAGGAAGCTAATCAGTACAACGAAAAGCATATCAATGATTGTCTATCAGGTGATGGGCAATATAAAGAGATTCTAAAGGGACACAGGACATTTTTGAGGGTGATGGGTATGTCCATTATCTTGATTGTGCTGATGGTCTCATGGGTGTAAACGTATGTCAAGTCTTACCAGGTTTTCCACTTTAAATGTGTACATTATTGTGTTCTGTATCATACCTTAATAAAAGCCCTCCAAAAACATAAAGTATATGTTTTTATAGAGAGTTCTTCAGACTTAGTATTCATTATGATAATTTCATTTACTTTAAATTCAGTGAATTATTTCATGTTATTTTTTATGTTTTTAGTCCTTTCCTGCTTCATGTAATTTCTTCTGTAGAAATTAGATATAAAAGGTACAGGTGTTGGAAAATTAGTTTAGTCCTAATTAATAAAGTGACAGGAACAAAATGATACTAAGTCTTAAGTTCAGAGGTGAGCTGGGGTGCCTCGGTGGCTGAGTTAGTTAAGCCTCTGCCTCTGGCTCAGGTCATGATCTCAGGGTCCTGGGATCTAGTCCCAAGTTCCTCATTGGGTTCCACATTGGGCTCCTTGCTCAGTGGGGAGCCTGCTTCTCCCTCTTCTACTCCCCCCTGCTTGTGGACTTTCTCTGTGTCAAATAAATACATAAAATCTTAAAAAAAAGAAGTTCAGAGGTGAGCACCATACGTGTAAGAATGAAAATGTATGACTTTTAATAGAGCCAATATAAAGACTTTGTGATATTATGAAGTGAAATTTTGCTAAGAAAATTGCATATGTTATCTTAGAGTACATTTATGCTAATTTATACATATATTTAAGATAATAGTTTTTACATTAGTTAGGCTAAACTTAAAAATGGTATATTTGGCACTTATGTCTAATAAAGGGAAGTAAGAAAAGCAAGAAAAGAAAGAATCAAAGGTAGAAGAAAGGTAATGGAAAGAGAATAGTGACCTCCATGTGATAGGAATTTTAAGGGTGTCACTAGTTCTGACTTATGCAGTGTCTATTGTGGTTATATTCAATGATCTGTGAGAAAGTAGTTTTAGGGACGCCTGGGTGGTTCAGTTGGTTAAGTGGCTGCCTTCGGCTCAGGTCATGATCCCGGCGTCCTGGGATCGAGTCCCACATTGGGCTCCTTGCTCGGCAGGGAGCCTGCTTCTCCCTCTGCCTCTGCCTGCCTCTCTGTCTGCCTGTGCTCGCTCTCTCTAACTAATAAATAAATAAAATCTTAAAAAAAAAAGAAAGTAGTTTTAGTCCTTGGTGTTTGTGACTTTTCCTGAATTACACACCAAGTCATATAGAAAAGCACACAGACTAATCTAAAATGATCAAATCTAAAATGAATCTGTTTCTAACATTATAGCTCACAAAAACAAAACTCCCCTAAAATAAACTTAACTAAAATTTTCAATTTGAAGTAATTTTTGTTGTTGTTGTTCTTTAAGAAACAAAACAAACAAGCACAGGGGAAAAGAAAAAGAGAGAGAGGCAAACCAAGAAACAGAGTTTCAACTATAGAAAACAAACTGCTGGCTACCAGAGGAGAGATGGGTGGGGGGATGGGTGAAGTAGGTGATGGGGATGAAGGAGAATACTTGTGGTGATGTATGGAAGTGTGCATCATGATATTGTACACCTGAAACTAATATTACAGTTTATGTAACTAATTGGAATTTAAATAAAAACCTCAAAAGAAGTCTGGGTGAGCATTGTTCTCCATGTCAGTTTTTAAGTAATATATGGAGACATCAGTTTTTAATCTTTTATGTAGAAGCTTTAGGAAGATATTTCTGAAAAATAATTGCTCTGCATAGGAAGATAATAGCAGACCACTTTTTTTTTTTTTTTAAGATTTTACCCATTTATTTGAGAGACAGCATGCACGAAGGCAAGTGGAGAAACGGGCAGAAGGAGAGAGAATTTCCAGCAGACTCTGGGCTGACCGTAGAGCCCCACTTGAGACTTGATTCCCTCACCACTCATGACCTGAGCTGAAATAAAAAATCAGATGCTTAAGGGACTGAGCCACCCAGGTGCCCCTTAATAGCAGAAACTATTAAGGCCAGGCACGGATGATATTTTGTGTGTGTTTTATACTTCCTTTTTACAGTAATTGCCCTTTTGGCATTTAATATGTTGGTAATAGATAAAGGGCTGGAAGGTTTCAGGTATCAGACCAGGTAAGTAACTAAGACAGTAGTTACAGATGATACACAATTAAAATATTTTTCAAGAAAAAAATGAAATAAGTAAGACAATTTTATGGATATGTTTGAAGTTATTTTTAGAGAGGTAATCTATAAAATGGACTTCGGTTTGAATGTCATCAAAACTTCCTCTTATTTTTAGAAAAATAACCACAGCTGATGTAAATGAAAAGAACCTCCTTAGTTGTTGCAAAAATCAGTGTCCTAAAGAGGTAAGCTTTAATAGAACCCTTTTAAGTTGTATTTCTTAGGCCTTGTTTCTCTTGGATTTTCTCTTTTCTTCTTGGTCTTCTTATATCAGGTCTTTTCTGAACCTGCTAGAAATGTGGGTGCAGAGAGGAAAATGTGATTGATGTCTGTAAAAATGTAATACATACTAACTGTAGATGTACGTCTCTTTATGAAATTTTGGGGTTCTAATACCCCAAAAGTTTTAAAGGTAGCTTATGTACTTTATATGATAAAGTTTTGACCTAATGCTTACCCCTCCCCCCAAATAGAAATAGAGGAAGAACTATGTGGGTCATAGGCAATTAGACAGCAAATCCATAGTAGGTTCTTTAAAAAGCATATTTGTGTGTGTGTGTGTGTGTGTGTGAACTTTAAAGTTCATTATTATCTTGAAATAATATAAACCATTATATATAGTTTTATTTTTAAAGATTCTGATGCTTATAATACATTATATTAGTACTAAAAGTATCAAAAATAGTTCAGAACACTTGTTCAGAGTACAAAGGTAAAAATCCACTGGTGATTTATCTTGGTGATAATTTGAGAAATCATCCATAATTGGTCAGTTTATTTATTTATTTATTTATTTATTTGTTAGTTTGCTTATAATTGGTCTATTTAAAAGTCAGAGTATTCCTTTTTTGTTGGAGATATGGCAGTGACAATTATTTGATTTGGTTGGACATTTATAAAGGAATCCTTCTGACTTACAGATGTACTAATAGTACCACTTTTATTTTAATTCTTTGTCTTTATGCACTTACCTGTTTCTCATCCTACTTAGAGTCAGGGAGAGATGACGACAAAGCTGTGAATATAGTAGTCATTCTCTTTGGTTAAATAAAACAAATTAAATGCATGATAGGCCTTTTTGTTAACAATATTTCCTTTTAACTAAAACTTTTGATGCTTTTTATGGATTTCTGTTTAAGAACTATTAGAAATTGAACTTGAATATTTTAAAAGTTATGTAAGATTATAAAAAGACCATTTTAAGCAATAAATGATTATTTTAATAACCCTGTCTTTGTTATATAAGTGAAACTAAGGGCATTGGGATATCTCAAATTTAATTTTCTGATTTCTTCAAATCAAATCCTTGTTAAAATAAATTTTCTTCTGCCCAAATTAAGATTCCAGGTAATAAGTGGTTGAGAATGTCAAATTTTTAATCTGAGTCAGTAACTTGGTATGAGATTGTACTTAGAAATAACAAAATTAAATTTAGGGATTGTTAATTTGCAGTTTAGCATTTCCTTGGCTATGATTCAGTTGTGATAAGGTTATGACATTTGGTGGGACTAGATGGGTGATCACGGTTTTTTGAAAATTTGTTTTCCATGCTCATGATTTTTGGATTCTGTGCCAGTTTGGAGCCCCTGGTATTACTAGAGTCTCCTTGGGCTCTCTTGAAATTAATAGCCTTAGTTTGGGAAGAATTCAAGTAGCTGTTACAGTTTGGAAATAGTCTAAGAGTGGACAGGTGAATATCCTCGTGTCTAATAGAACTTATTCTAGTTTATGGCCTCTGGACATTGGTAAGGCTACAGCAGTAATTCTCAACAGTTCAACGGCTTCTTAAAACAGATTAATGGACCCTGTCCCAGAGTTTCTGATTTTGAGGGCCTGGAGTAGGGGCCCAAGAATTTGCATTTCTAACCTTACATGTAATAGTGATATTGTTGGTCTGGCATCACAGTTTTGAGACCCACTAAGCTATAGAATCAAATCATATTTAGGATCAACCAAGGACTATGTCACTTCGAATTTGCAGTAGATATCTTTTTTTTTTTCCCAATAGGTATCTTGTACTTAGAGTTAAGGTATGGGATTATGATAAATTCTGACCTACTGATAAATTCTTGTTTACTTTCTCTTCCCTCCCCCATACTATAGATTTCTTGGGGGGCAGGGACTGTGTCATATTCATCCTTGTATCCAGTCCCTTGTTCCCTGTTTGTACACACTAGGCAGCTGGTAAATGTTTTTATTGAATGTGAATGAAACTGAACTGTGGAAGTGGTATAGACATATCCTTTTAGCTCCACTGATTCTCCAGTGTACACTTCCTATATCTTCTGGACTGGTTTGAATCTAACAAAAAATATATAGATATCATTTAGAACTGTACCTTTAAACTATGCCCCACATATACAATTCTACTTTTAAAAATTATTTCTGAATTTGGTTTTATAAGTCCTGTGAAGCTTTTTATTTTTTTACTTGAGCAAATTGTTTAATGTGTCTTTAACCCAAATTGTTTATGTATAAAATGGGGGCAGTAATACTCACTTCTGAGTGCTGAGTATTAATGAGTTAAGAACATGTAAATGTCTTAGTATATAGTGAGTGCTGTATGTGTGCTAGCTGTGGTGCTGATGGGATGGGTATTTATCCATAAACAGTATTGTTTTGCAAGCTTTCTTTAATTATTTTTAAAGAACTTTTTAAATTGGGATTAAAATGGAACATTTTGAGCTAGACAGTATTGGTTATGGGTAAGGCATTTGAAATGACATATGCAGGTGTAAATAGAATGATGTTAAGGACTGAGTAGAGTACAAGAAAACCATCCCACATTGAGTGGAAAGAGTAGGATGTCTCATCTTTAAATGAATATCAAGGTTGGATGTTTTAGAAAAACCTCTATTTTTTTGGTTTTAGAAAAACTTCATTACCTCTGCAATGAAGATACAGTCATTATATATTATGCATTTTAATCAGCTTCCTTTGGAACTGCTTTTCAGCTCTGTCAGAATATAAGCAGCCTTTCGAGATAACACATACTTGCACACCTGTTTTTTTTAAACAATAAAATCACAACCTATTCAAAAGTGCATAATACATATATGGACAGTTTAACACGTAGTTAAAAAGTCCACACCTATAGAACTCCACACAGGTCAAAAAATACAGTATTGCTGCATCTCAGAAGCTACCAAAGTCCTTGTCTGGCTGTGGTTCCCCCCTTCTATCCTATATTTTACCTCCACCTGCCTTTTATAGTAATTATTTCCTTGCTTGTATCTGAAAACAGTCTTGTTTGCTTAATATTATATCTAAAGGTCAAAAGTATGAACTTCTGTGACCTTGGTTTGTTTGTCATGTTTATTGCATGTGGCTGTAGTCTTATTTCCATTGTACAAGTATATATACTATGGTTTATTGTATTCGTCTTAATATGGGTAGATAGGAGTTTTTTCCAATTCCAAAATACTGCCATGAACATTCTTGTTTGTGCATTCTAATATATGTGTGTATAGATTTCTCTAGGCATATAGTGGTGCGTAGCCATAGGGAATGTATAATTTCAACTTAATATCATATTGATTTCCAAAATTGTACAACTTGTTATCAGTAAATTTTCTAATTTACCACTAGTATTTTAAAGTTCCTGTCATAGCATATCCTTGCTAACATTTGGTATTGTCAGAGTTTTAAATTTTTGCCAGTCTTGTGACATCTCATGATTTTTATTTACATTTTCCTGATTCCTAGTGATTTTTAAATACTTTTTTAGGATTAATGGCATTACTTTTGTCTGTGGGACATATATTGGATACCTTCTGGATGAGTTTCAGTTCTCCTTGCAAGCTAGAGTAATCAGTTACATTAACTTATCACAAAAAGAAGATACATTCGGAGGATATTGGAGACCAGTTCATAGACTCTGAAGGAAATGCTGTACAGCAAACTTCAGGAAGGACAAGATCTGGGCAGCCCCCAGGGGCTTGCCAGCAGGAGCTCAGGGGGCTCTCTACTGAGATGACTGTTTAAGCCACCAACTCTTTCTTTTTAGTTTTCACATTATCAGAAGAGAAAATCTGATTGGTCCCTTTAAGTCGAGGGGCTCCCTTGGTATAGGCAGTGATAGATAGGAGACTAGAACAGATAACATAACCATGGCCATGAGAAAATTGTGATGAACCAGGCAGCCATCCCAATTTATGTCTTCTGTATCTTCTAACCAGCAGTGAAGGTAAACGTGTGGAGATTCATGGAAGAATTATTAGATGGGGTAACAGGATCAAATGCAGTATTCAGAGAAAAGAGATACCTTTTGAAGGTAGAAGATTCAGCCAGAGATAAGAGAGACTTTCAAGATGGTAGTGAAATTGTGAAGAGTGACCGTGAGGTCTTTTAGGAGGCAAAAAGATACAACATCCAGACCAGTGATTTTAAGCTTTTCATCAACCCCAAACACACTGAAGAGATAGAACTTTATAGCCACGATTCTATGTAATTCAGAAAGATCTTTATTGATTGTGATAGTCTTCCCTACTCACTTTCCCTTTTAGAATTATTGATTGAAGGGATGCCTGGGTGGCTCAGTGGGTTAAAGCCTCTACCTTCGGCTCAGGTTATGATCCCAGGGTTTTGGGATCGAGCCCTGCATCAGGCTCTCTGCTCGGCGGGGAGCCTGCTTCCTCCTCCCTCTCTGCCTGCCTCTCTGCCTACCTGTGATCTCTGTCTGTCAAATAAATAAAATAAAATATTTTTAAAAAAGAATTACTGATTGAAAGTAGACTGGTTAGTTACTTTTAGAGAAGGTGACTGATGTAATTACGTCACAGATTAAAGAAAGAACAAGAGGCTACAGAGGCATGTTTTAAGAAGAGAGGCCGGGTGGTTAGCTGATGCCAAATGTTTATCTTCTTCATGAAGTCAGGCTAGAGGCACTAGCAGGAATGAAGGTGGGAATGACATTGAGGAAACAAAGACTTTAAACAGCCCTGTGAGGCAGGTATTTGATAGTAATACATACTGAGCTTATTAAGCAGTGTTGGGGGCCCCGGTAGGTAGAGACAGAAACAAAACTGAAGTGATCCAGGAATGCTAGTGTGGAACTCATTCCAGCAGCTCAGCCCTATGATGGGATTGATGAAAATGTAGACTGAGTGTCCAAATTTAGTTTTGGTATGTCTCAGTTAAAAATGAAAGAGCAAGAAATCTAATTGCACGTGAGAGAGACACTAAAGGCAATGGAAAAAAACCCAAGAATTTTTTTAGAGTGAGTAGAGTGAATAGTTGGAAGGATCAATCTGCAGAATCATAAAGATCAAAAGTTGGAGAATTCAAATGTTTATTCAGGTGCCCACTATTTATAAGGTCTTTTTGTTAATGAGTATAAGAGATACAAAGAAATAGACCATTTCCCTCCACTAACTTATGTGATATAGCTAAATATTTTATTATAATAGCTAAATATATCAAGCACATTTAATCCTCACAACAGCTATGCAAAATCTGTTACTCTTCCTGGTTTTATATGTGAGGCACAGAAAAGTCAGGGGACTTGCCCAGGGTTTCACGGTTGGTAAAGAGGGAAGCTGGGCTTCAGGTCCAAGCAGCCTGACTTTGGAACTTAACCAATAACCAGTGGTATCTTTTATTCCCAGTCTGCTGAGAGAGACACATAACTATGAGGTGTCCAAACATTTATTTTTAAACTTTAAGACCATACAAGCAATGTCACAATAGTTTAGAAATAATTTTCTTATATAATTACTATTATTTGTTCAAATATAGACAAGCTCCTATCATGCTTCTATGGTGATTTGAGCCATTTCTTGAAGTTTGGATAACACCTGAATACAAAGAAGGTCAGAACATTTTCATCTGAAAGCTTGACTGGGATAAGAAGATAGTCAATAAGTAAAGACAGGAGCATGTAGACATCTTGGCAGTTACTGAGTTGGTTTGATGACCTGTATAATATGTTTTGATATGCAGTGGCAAAGAGAAATGATTTAGAGTAAAAGGCTAAGCAGTTGTGTTACAGTACAGTGCCTTGAGAACAAGGAAGTTTTTTCTTTCTCTCTCATATAAACATACAGGGAAGGTAGACGTGTTGTCACTGTGCTCCAGGTAGTGTCATTCAGGAACCCAAGTAAGCCAGGGAGCTCTGCTTCTCTTTGACACATGGTTTCCATTATTGGTCCAGATGTTACCATTCAAAGCACACTGAGAAGGGAAGAACATGGATGTGTGCTCTGGGAATGCTTTAAGGTACACAAGCACGCACGCTTAAATTCCATTGGCCAGAACATAGTCACAAGGCTGTAACTAGCCACAGTAGTGTTGTAAGTAAGATACACTCTTGGAGTGGAACTGGGGAGAATATTTAACATTTCTGTGTAATTAATTTATATCTAAAAGAAAAGAGTTAAAAATTAAATGATTATGGAGGGTTGATTGACCCTACTGTAATAGACTCTCTCTTAAAATCGTTGTTAGAAGGGGAATTTGCAGAGTCTGACTAGAATGTCAATATGTAATTGCCTTATTTTGGTTTTATTTTAGCTTCCTTGTGGTCACAGATGCAAAGAGATGTGTCATCCTGGTGAATGTCCCTTTAATTGCAACCAGAAGGTAAAACTTAGATGTCCTTGTAAAAGAATAAAAAAGGTAAATATTTTAAGTTATTGAAAATACCTTTTTATGTAAAAATTTTCTTTGTGTTTTGGTAGTTCTTCGGCTTTTTGCCTTTTGAATTTCAAGGTCTTATTTTTTAGAATCATTTTATTGTTAGCCTATTTCTGTAAATATTTTAAAAATTGGCTTTGGCAATCTAGTTTTCTGCAATTTATTCATAAAAGAACTTTGTCTTGGAATCAAGTTCAGTGCCCCTTTTTGGATAGAATCAATATGCTGGAGATTTGAGGTCTTTGTATAAGAAACATAATGTGAGTAATAAAGTGAGTTTCATGTTTTAAGAAATGGTCTGGAATTAACCTTTGTTGCTCTTGTTTATGAAATAGTTTTTGCCATCAGTATCAAGTTGTGAAAACATAGCCTTAAAGAGACTTCACATGCATAGCCTTATAATGTTAGAAAATAACAAACTTGGAGAGAATTCACTTTAAGATAAAATAGTGGTGATGGAAGATTAAGAGGGCAACACTAACGACTGGAAAGCTCAGGATGGGGCGCCTGGGTGGCTCAGTGGGTTAAACCTCTGCCTTCCGCTCAGGTCATGATCTCAGGATCCTGGGATCGAGCCCCGAATCTGGCTCTCTGCCCAGCGAGGAGCCTCCTTCCCCCTCTCTCTGCCTGCTGCTCTGCCTACTTGCGATCTCTCTCTGTGTCAAATAAATAAATAAAATCTTTAAAAAAGAAAAAAAAGGAAAGCTTGGTGGAGGCAAACTGCCATTGGTCATGTAAACTTACAAAGGAAAGCTGTGTTACCCAGCGTCGGTGGCTGAGTGGTTTGTTTTCGGTTCTCCTTTTCCTTGACTTCCCTGTTCACACTGTCAACTTCTGACTTTTTCTGTGTTGGTTGAAGTTGCAGCTCCGTTTTTTTCTTCATGTTCTTACAGTCATCCCCTAAAGCTAGTCTTTTTTCTTTACTTTAAATTCTCTCTCGTATTCATCCATCCAACAAATATTGAGAATCTTTTGCTTTTACTGAGGATCTTTGCTTTTATTTATTTTTACAGCTCCTACTATCACTTCCTGGGGAAGTGACTTCTGAATTTAAATGTGTAGGCTTTACCTCTTCTGGAGTTGAGTCCATGGGTTTTAAATATTTAAATTGTATCACTTTGTTGTTGTTGTTGCTGTTTTTTAAGATTGTATTTATTTATTCAAGAGATAGAGAGCACATGCAGGGTGAAGGGCAGAGGCCTGAGCAGGGAGCCCAGGGAGTCTGTCTCAGGACTCCGGGACCATGACCCGAGCTGAGGGCAGATGCTTAACCAACTAAGCCACCCAGGTGCCCCTAAATTGGACCATCTTTATTTGAAAATCAATGGTTAGTCAAGCCACTTTTAATCTGAGCTATCTCTCAGATTTTCTCTCATTACTATCCAAGTGCAGATTGCCACCCAGTAGAACTTTGGCGACAGCTCATTCTTAAACTTTGAGAACAGCTTCATAACAGATTTCCTTGTCTCCAAGCATACTACATCCCTAATCTAAGTTTCTCAGTGGTTCTTCAGCACTTATGGGAAGAAATACACATTTAAAAGAAACATGTATGCACATACAGGCTTGGTGTTCAAGGGATTCTGTGATGGTACCTTTGCCTACTTGTCTGCACTGTCATCCTCTAGCAGTTGTCTCTATGACTCTGTTACTTAAGTGCCCTAACCCATATGATATACTCCTCTCTATTCTGTGGCAATGTAGACATTCTTTCCTGTAAAATGCAGAGTTTTTCCCCTTTACTGTTCTGTTTACTGGAACCCTGCTCTAGTACTTAGTGCAAGCATTTCCTTGTTTGGGAAGGTCTTCCTTCCCCTGACTCTTGGGAAGACTTCGATGCTGTTTCTCCTTGGTTTTCTTTATTCTAGGTTCATGACTAAAAGCTTTGTGATTCTGAGGATGTCTATAACCTTGTTTTCTCATCAATAAAATAGAGTTTATACATAGATTTCTTGAAAGGAATGAAAGAGGTAATCCTTACATAGCATTTAGTACAGTGATTATTATGTTTAATAAATAATAGCTGCTATTGTATTCATTTACTGCTTACATTATTATATTATTTTTCTTATTGTGTCCCTTGTCCCTAGCACAGTGCTTTGCATGTAATAGGTGCTCTTATAAGTACCTTTTGAATGAGGAAAGGTGGGTTTGTTCTTCCAGGCTGATAGACTTAATATCTGCAAACACAATATTTATTGTATATGTTTGTATATGTTATTGTTCCTTTGTCTGGACTATCCTTGGAGGACTCTGTTTACCAAAAATGAAGAACTGAGGTGGGGGAAAAAACCCCTAAGTAATAAAATTCCATGCTATAGAGTGTTTTCATGAAAGTATATGTACTTTGCTCATTAGGATTTGATGATCACATATCTTAACTCTGGTAAATTTGAACTAAAAAAAATTAGTATCTGAGAGTGTGGTAAGAAAGGAGAAATTGATATAAATCGTCACTTAGAGCAAAAGTGATATCTGGCAGCAAAAAAAGGTAGCTAAAACATCTACAAAAGCAAATTCTAGGACTTTTAAAATAAGCACCACTTATTCGAGTAGTTCACAAATTGATTATAGGATTGATGTCACATCATTAAGAAAAGAGTAGATAAGGTTTTTATTGTTTCATTAAGGAGACATTGAAGTGCAAACATAAGCTTTAGACCAATTTTTAAAATTTTTAAACTTTTAAAAAAATTAAATGTTTGAGAGGAAAATTTGTAGCTCTCCAGAAAATTCTCTAGAACTGCACGAGTTGGTAGCCATTAGTCACATATGGCTGTTTATTTAAATATTTTTTAGCCTTATTGATGCATAGTTGACAAAAATTGTATATATTTAAGATGCACACGTGATGATTTTCTATACATACACACTGTGAAATGATTACAGCAATCAAGCTAATTAACATTTAATGCCTGGTTACCAGTTCTTGGTGAGAACACATTCTACTCTCTTAGCAAATTTAAAGTATATAATACAATTAACCATCATAGCAAGCATGCTGTATATTAGATTCCTCCGAACTTACTCATTTTATCACTGAAAGTTTGTACCCAGTGACCAGTTTCTCCACATTTCACCTTGCTGCAAGCTCCTGGCAATCTCCATTCCCTTCTTAGCTTTTCTAAGTTCTAATTTTTTAGATTCCACATATTAGTAAGATCACACAATATTTGTGTATCTGTATCTGTCTTATTTTACTTACTTGCTTGTCTCCATGTTCATCCATGTTCTCTAAATGGCAGGATTTCCTACTTTTTTATGGCTGAATAATATTCCACTACGGGTTGATAGGTGGGCAGATCATGTTTTCTTCATCCATTTATCCACTGGTGGACACATACCTTGTTTCCATATCTTGGCTATTGTGAATAATGATGCAGTGAGCATTGGAGCACAGAGATTTCTTAGATACTCTTCTCATTTCCTGGATATATATCTGAGAGCAAGACTGCTAGAACCTATACTACTAGATCTACCTGACATTTTTTTAAGAAGCCCCCATACTGTTTTCATACTGGCAGTACCAATTTACATTCCCAACAACACTGTCCAAGATTTCTTTTTTTTTTCTATATTCTTATTAACATTTGTTATCTGTTGGCTTTTTAATTATAGTTATTCTAACAGTTGTGGGTTGATTATCTCATTGTGGTTTAGATTTGCATTTCCCTGGCGATTAATGATGTTGAGCACATTTGTATGTACCTGTTGGCCCACATACAGTTATTTAAATATGCATTTTAATGAATCAACATGAAATAGTAGTAAACATTCAATTCCTCGATTTCACTGGCCACATTTTGAGTTTTCAGTAGCCGTATGTAGTTAGTGTTCCTCCGTTGGATAGCACAGATATAGAACATTTTTATTGTCTCAGAAAGCTGCATTGGATGGCACTATTCTGGAGCACTGTGTAACACAAAACAATAAAGAAAAATAAAGGATAAAAAGGAAATTGATGCTGGGTTGATAGTGGCTTTTAGCAAATAATTTAATTTTATGATATTCACTTCTTCCTGGTTAGGAGGAAATAAAGAAATGATCACTGTTTGAATCAAGACATTTAATGCTTATAACCATATCATCATTAAATATTTATGATCACAACTTTTAAATAATATGCATAACCTTAAGCTGTCAGATAATTTGCTTTTTTTATGGCATACAGTTAGGACTCTGAGGGAAAAACATTTTAAACTTAACTTTTTAAAAAATATGTCATTTGTAGGAATTGCAGTGCAACAAAGTACGTGAAAATCAGATTTCAATAGAATGTGACGCAACATGCAAGGAAATGAAGCGGAAAGCATCTGAGGTAATGTCATGTTAAATGTCTGTTTTTTTTTTTTTTTTAAAGATTTATTTATTTTAGAGAGAGGGTGTGAACGAGCTTAGGGTTGTTGGGAGGAGGGGCAGAGGGAGAGGGAGAATCTCAAGCAGACTCCCCACTGAGTGCAGAAACCGATGCAGGGCTCAGTCTCACAACCCTGAGGTCATGACCTGAGACGAAATCAGGAGTCAGATGCTTAACCAGCTGAGCCACGCAGGTGCCCACAAATGTCATTTTTAATGTGCTAATTAATGGCCTTTTCCTATTTATTTTCCCACTTATTCTTTATGTGCTTATTACAAAGAACTCAAAATCTCATCTTTTTTTCTTTTGTAAGAAAACCTAGTTTTTTTCTTTTTTAAGATTTATTTATTTATTAGAGAGAGCATAAGCGGAGAAGAGAGGGAGAAACAGACTCCCTGCTGAGCAGGGAGCCCAATGTGGGACTCGATCCCAGGACCCCAGGATCATGACCTGAGCTGAAGGCAGATGCTTAACAGATTGAGCCAGCCGGGTGCCCAAGAAAGCCTAGTTTTATAGGCCCATTTTGAATCCCCAAGGGTGCTCTTTAGTTTGTGCTACATTTTTTCCATCCTTGTACCAGTTAGTGTACGTGCTCTAGAACAGTTGTTCATCTTATTGTTACTGTAAGCCTCCTGAAGGTTAGGTTAAAATAACACAAAGTAAGATTTTGGAGATCTTTGCTGTTTGGGTTACCTCTAGTGTCCTTATTTCCTTCCATCAATCCAATTGATGAATAAACTCTTGATTTTGCTTAACACTGAGGATTCTCTTCCAGATAGGGCATTTACAGAAAATGGTCAATTTCAACGCTAGAAAAAGAGTGGTATTTAATAATCTATTATAGACTTAGTATGGTAACTTAAGAGAAAAAAAATCCGTTTGAACACTATTTCATTTTGCAGTTTTGTAACTCATTGAATTGTGATCTAATATCTATTAAGTTGCTAAGCCAAAATGTTTATATAAAGGCCAGCACTATCCCTCCCTCATCTCACAGTCTGTTAGAACCTTGGTAACACTTCTCTGTGTAACATTTACATGTCTTTGGGTAATTTCTAATATAAAGTTACCAAAAGTTGTTATGGGCTACTGGATCCTGGGTGAGAAGATGTTAAAATTCTAAATAAAATTTGATGATTACAGTGTTAATTAACCTTTAAATGTCTGTAAACAGATAAAAGAGGCAGAAGCCAAAGCTGCTCTTGAGGAGGAAAAACGAAAACAACAGGTAACTAAACAAAACATTTATGTCCTTTGTATCATTGTTAGTTTTTATGCAAACACAAGGTTTACTCCACATACAAACCAGGAGCCAGCCAACTGTTCCCCAGACTGAAAATAGTATAGTTCCTACAAAACAAAAATTAGCCACTCACTCACTTCAGCTCAAGTATACTGAGCCTCTGAAGAGGCATGAAATCTTGTATATTCCCAGATATTTCGTATATTCCCAAATTTAATTCCTTGCCAGTCTCATCCATTCTCCAGTGATAAGAGTTTTCATTCCTCCTTTGGTTGGCGGGTGGGGGTTGGAGTGTGGCAGCTTCCATTTTAAGGCATCTCCTGGAGCCCATGTCTTCACTCACCTCAAAGTATTTGAGTTCCGTTTTGCCGACTTGCAGATTGTCTGTAAAAATGAGTGTTTTGTTTATTAACCAATGCATTTACTTTAACAATATATTGCCTTATTTCTCTTTAAGATTCTCAAATGCAGGCTTATATCAGTACATTCTGATAACCCTGTTTGCTCAAATGTTATATTGATCATATACTCCGAAGAGTGGTTTAACTTTCTAATTGACATATAATTATTTCTCAGTTTGCATTTTGAGATGCTTATACTTAGCAAGAAGGTTATATTATTATATGCAAACTGCTGCCTTTTGAATGAGGAAATTGAAATTTGTGTGACTTCAGGGGAGGACATTGGAAACAATTTAGGTAGCAATAAAGGTGGCCTACAGTGACCTCTGATGTTAAATGGTTCTAAAAAGTTGATTTGCCCCAAATTCCAAAATAAGTTATCAGAGCTAGTTCACTAAAACATGGATTGATTAGAATCCTGGGAGATAAACTTATTAAAAGGAATAGTTTAGGGTAAACCCTCTTTCCCTCTTTGTAAACCATTTGGATGGAAATTTTAAATATATTCCCTATTTACTGACCTTTTAAACAGAGTGTATAGAACATAACTTAAACTATAAATGATGACTGTGGGTCATTATTAAAGCATTAGTTATTTTACTGTGTCAGTTCTCAAGTTTGGCTGCTTTTAATGAATTGATCTTGTTCTCCATTTCAAGAATAGCTTGAAAATATTCTGATCTTTTGGCTCATTGAGGAATGCTACTTTGTGTTAAATTAAGTATTGAATTAGGGCATCTTCAGATGTGGTTTATGGGCAAAGTAATGGATGTGTTAACTGAAGTTTCTACAGTTGACCCTTGAACGACAGGTTTAATCTGTTTAAGCTGTGCGGGTCCACTTACATGTAGCTTCCTTTCAATATGTAGCTTCCTACAGTACAGCCCTGTAAATGTATTTTCTCTTCCTTCTGATTTTCTTAGTGATGTTTTTCTTTTCCCTGACTTACTTTATTGTAAGAACACAGCATATGATACATACAGTGTACAAAATGCACGTTAATCTACTGTTACTGGTAAGGCTTCTGGTCAGCAGTAGGCTATTGGTAGTTAACTTTTTGGGGAATCAAAAGTTATATATGGATTTTCAGCTCTGTGTGGGGTCAGCACCCCTGCTGACATCTGCGTTGCTTAAGGGTTAACTTATATTTCCTTCTGTTAAATAAACAATTACAAAATCTTGCATGATATTACATATATATTTTAGTTGATGACTATCATGTTTTAGTTCCGATGCACTGTAGTGTGTCGTGTTACCTTATCCTGTATGAAGTTTAAGTAAATTCTTGGCAGTAGAATAAAAGTCCACATTTTATGATAAGTATCATCCAGTTATCCTTTCTTAGGACCAGTTTTTATAGAATTCTACTTTCTAAAATTGTCATTTTGATTTAAAGCATGAAGCATTTTTCCCCTGAAGAATTTCTACTCTGTTTTTAAATATATTTGATAAAGATAATCTGGCAAGTTTATTTTTCCCTACTCACTTGAATTTCTTTCAAACAAGCCATTAATGTCTATTATCAGCATTATAAAAACATAGAATTATAGGTATTTTTATTCTCACTGGGCATCTTTTGGCACTTGCTAGAAGCTGTGTATTATAGAAACTCAGTAGATTAATGGTGTTGATATATAAAATTAATGTCTGTATTTAGGGCACCCTGATTTAATTCGACATTTCTTTTTTTTTTTTAATTATTTTTTTAAGATTTTATTTATTTATTTGACAGACAGAGATCACAAGTAGGCAGAGAGGCAGAAAGAGAGAGAGGAGGAAGCAGGTTCCCTGCTGAGCAGAGAGCCTGATTCGGGGCTCGATCCCAGGACCCTGAGATCATGACCTGAGCCGAAGGCAGAGGCTTTAACGCCCTGAGCCACCCGGGTGCCCATAATCCGACATTTCTATATTTAAATAGTGTCTGGGATGCCTGGATGGCTCAGTTGGTTAAGTGTCTGCCTTCTGCTCAGGTCCTGATCTCAGGGTCCTAGGATCAAGTCCCCTGGTTGTCATTGTCATCAGGCTCCCTGCTCAGCAGGGAGTCTGCTTCTCCCTCTCCTTCTGCCCCTCCCACCCACTGCCTCCCACCGCCTCCCACCCCCAGTTGTGTTCTCCCTCTCTCAAATAAATAAAACCTTTAAAAAAAACTAACTCTAAATAAATAAATAGTGTCAAAGTCAGGCTTATGGTCTGAAATAATCTCTTGTTACTCCCCATTTCCCTTTCTGCTTACCTAAACTCTGAATTTGTTGAATATAGTCCATGATGGAGAGAGTTTTTTTTAAAATCAAATCAATATATTTATTATATACCATTGCTATTAAAACATTTGGCACATTGATTTATTTTCATCTCAGTGGAAAATTTCAAGTCAATGTATGTATCGATTTTAATAAAAATGATACTGTTTTGGTTTTTGATTTAGGCTGAACTGGAGGCGTTTGAAAACAGACTGAAAGGTCGTCGGAAGAAGAGCAGGAAAAGAGATGAAGTGGCAGTTGAGCTTACGCTATGGCAGAAATACAAATATTATCTCCTTCCAGCATGTGCAGTTGTGGTTTTAGTGCTTGCATGGTACATAGCCCGTGATGTGGCTTAAAAAATTTTGATCTGGTCATATACCTCAGATTGGGTTTAGCTAAGTTATTCACTCTGGAATATTAGGAAGTGTATACTGTAGAACATAGATGCTCCCATTCATCTCTGTATTCTCTTCCAGCTGTTGTTAGAAGGACAGACTTTAAGCGTTATCTTAAGTAGCATACTAGATGTGGCAATATAACATTGTTTAATAGTAAAAGCATGACCGAAATTGTCAGATATCTCATAAGGCATAGCCTGTGGCAGGGTAACACATCAGTTGATTGTGCTTCCTGTGTTAACATAGTTGTCTCACTGTTTCACTCCAGCTTTCTTTCTGTTTTTTTGCAAAATTAAAATGAAATTGAGCCATATGTGCAGTAAAAGGAATATGTCACAATGTTTTGGCTACTTATTAAAAGGTACTTTCTTGATCATGGTTTCTTGATCATGTAACTTTGTACTTTAAAATAAATTATTCTCTAAAAGACCTATTAAATTGTAACCTGGAGCTATAGAATTCGATTCCAGAAATTGGTTTATTAGTGAGGAATTTTCATCAGTTACTGAAATAAATTTTTATATAGTAGGTACCTCAGAGGAAAATATAATTGTTTTTTAAAAAATGCTGGGCTAGATTCCTCACATGTGGCTGTTTCTTGTGTAAGAAGCATTTAACTGAAGTTTGGCATGTTTTGTAAAACTTGTATGTGTCTTTTCAAAGTAATAATAAAAGAAAAACTGGTATTTATGAGCAATAGAAACCGAGCACAGGGCTTATGAGCTTTATGTACTTATTCTCATGTCTTCTTACCATGATCCTGTAAGTAGATTTCAGCTGGAAATAATCAGTTCTTATGAAAACAAGCTGATAGAGAAATATAAGTAAGCCAAATCTGTTTGAATTGTCATTTTTAATGGTTTTGCTATTTAATTTTTGTATGATTGTTTTCATTAAAATTTTTCATACCAAATTTGTAGCCTTGAATATTTACTATTATCTAAAATATTCAGGTGCCTCTAATTTTAGGCTAGGTATTAGTATCACTGTATAAAATCTCTGATACTTGATGCAAAACAATTACTGATAGACACTAAAAAGTACTAGAAGTATGTTTTAAACAGAAGTACAAAGAAGGATTTCTAAACTTTGTGGACTTCAATGAAAAATTTTTTAATGTTCTGTTTATTCTTCTAGTGTTAGCTAGTGTCTAAAATGAAAGGGTAGTCATTCCTTTCATTACGGTATTTGTTTTTGACTTTAGATTTTTTTTCTTTTTTACCTTTCTCAACGTTAGGGTACCTGAGTTGGTGTTTCAGAAGCTCTACGTTAGAGCTGCTACATTCCAGTCATTTCCTTACTCTAAAATGAATATTAAAGACTGAAAAACTAAGTGTCTACCTGGGGAGCTATTTTCATGTATCTCAGAATTTCAGCCTAATAAACAAGCCTGAAGCCTCTTTCCTATCTGTTTGTTGGGCTTCTGTTCTAGCTTGTGTTCTTATTTGTGGGGAAGAATTAGTGAGCAGAGGAAGGAGATTGAATGAATAATAAATTAAGCATTTACTGTTTTTTATTTGCTTCATTAATTTACCTGAAGTCACACACTATTTAGTCAACAGGTATGTTTCCTCTGTGATAGGTACGTGGTAGGTCCTAGAGATAACCGTGCTCCTTTTTCTTGCGGAGCTGTTAAGGAGCAGAAGAGGGCAGGTAGGAAACAGATAACTCAATAAAATAGACATCTTTTCATATGTGGTAAGTGGTATTTAAAAATGAAATGGTACAGAAAGTGATTAAGAAAGGGGTGAAAGGTCACTAGCTGCTTTAGATGGGGAAAGTCCCCCTGAGATGGGGACATCCGAACTGTGACCTGAATGACATCCATTCAAAGAGCTGAGGGGAAAGTCCATGAGAGAGTGAAAGTAGCAGGTACCAAGTCTGTTAACCCCATAGACCACAGTGAGGAGTTAGGGTTTTTTCTAGTTACAGTGGGTAGTGGTGAAAGGTTCTAAGTGGGCAATAGTTGCGGTTGTTAAGAAGACTGGCTCTGGCCCCTGGTGGAGGCAAGACTGTAAGGGGCAGGGGAGGAAGGTGGGTTGGGAGGCAGCCCAGGCTAGAGGTGCTGCTGATGCTGGGCTCCGGTTCCCCACCGCCCTTGAATGCCCTTGAATGAGTGGCAGGAGTGAGGAAGCTGCAGAAACAGTTCCGCGATGAGTAGAATGGCAATGAGTGAGACAAGACAGAGGAAATAACCTCTTCAAGGTCAAAATGAAGTTCAGTTTGACTTAAATATGTACATGAATTTGCTCGGGGGGGGGGGCGAAGCAGTATATTTTGGCATTGTTTGCTTCAATCTGAACCATTTAGAGAAAGAGTGGACAAGTTACCAAATAGCCACTAGGAACAGCACAGATAAAATTGTGAATGTGATGGGCTTATCCTCCTACTTACTTTGTGTCATTGTAAAAGGTGGATGAGCTAACTGTTGGAAATTTGTGGCATATTTATGTTGAAATTTTTAGTTCTTCAGCTTAAACTTGTAGGGATTGACCAGCACTAAGTGTTTCTATTTCAATTACTTCCACTATTCAAGTCCAAATGAAGTTCAGATAATCTGAAATAAGTTGGTATAGTCTTTGCTGAGATTGCCAGAGGAACTTTATTAAAGCAAAACATTGAAAACATTTGCTTTTCGCAAAGAAGTCTGATGCTTGAACTTCAGGGTCATGAATGTTAAAAGTGTTAAACGCAGGTAAGTATGTTTAAAGATGTGATGTTTCAAGATGCCCGAAAGCACTTTGGGCCCTTCATGTTATTTCAGATGACCCGGGTGTTTCCTCCAGCTGTTACATTTGCCCATCCCTGGGTGTCAGAAAGTGAGGCAGATGTTTAAGCTCTGGGGCTAGAACTGACATAGGGCAGCTATGTCTCTTCTCTGGTCTGCCTCTGTTGAGTGGCAGTGACTAGACTGTCCTGGGCCTTAGAGTCTGCTTATAAGTTGCTGAGATGCACAGAGGGAAGAAACACCCACTAGTGAATGTGGGGGTGCGGGGAGGAGCTGGGAACCCTCAGCTCTCTAGAAGCTCTTAGGGGACAAGATATCAGGCGTCCACCTGGAAAACCATTCTTCTGTGTTGCAGACTCTTGGTTTGTTGAGGAAGTTTAGGTCTCTCATTTGCTGTGCTTCTCCTCTTGCTAAGTTTTCTTTTCAGTTAATGTGGGGGCATGTGTTTATGTGGTCCTGTGAAGAATTGCCCACATACAGCCTGTAATTCCGCAGCGCAGATTGGTTTGAGTTAAAACCCTTTTACAGAGAACTTCCCTTTTCACCATCATCTGGCCATCCTCTGTCTTACAATATCTTTTCCTCCTAGCACCCTACCTGTCAGTGTATCAAGTATTCGTTCATTGTCTCATCTCCTTCACTAGAACGGAAGCTCCATATGGGCAGGAGTGCGGTTTTGTTGCTGTAACCCCAGAGTGGTCATGCCCAGCCACATAGTAGATGCTGGTATTAGTTTCCTCGGGCTACCATAGCAAATACCACAGACCGAATGGCCTGAAACAATGATTTTATTCTCTCACAGTGCAGGCAGCCAGAAGTCCAACATCAAAGTGACAGTGAGGTTGGTTCGTTCTGGGCACTGAAAACTGTTCCATGCCTCTCTCCTAGCTTCTGGTTGTGGGCATCGGTCCTTGGCTTGTCCTGGCTTGTGGAGTCATCACTCAATCTCACCACCATCCTCACATGACCTCCTTCTCTGTGTCTGCATTCTTTTCTGTCTCTTACAAGGCCACTCAGCGTCCATCCTGAGTCAATATAATCTCATTTTAACTAATTGCATCTCAAAGACCCTATTTCCAAATGAGGAAGGTGATAATCTCAGGTTGCAAAGGGACATTAAATTTTGGAGGTAGATGGGGGCCAGTATTCAACCCACTACAATGCTCAGTATTTGATGGACGAATGAATGATTCGCGGTGTAGTTCTAGGCTTTAAACTCCTTGGGCATTTTTCATTACTCTCTTAATAATTGTGCTGCAGATGGTAGGGGTTAACAGGTCAGTCTGGTTCTAGACTGCTTGGGCTCCAATTCTGGTTCTGCCATTTCCTAGCTGTAAAATCTTGGGCAATTAGTGAACTTCTATGAGCCTCAGTTTCCTCTTGTAAAATAGTGACAATAAACGTTAGCTATTATTTTGTGTCTGCAACTATTTTAAAGCACTTTACATTTTAAGAACTCTCACATAGCTGCGTATTCTCATTTTACAATAGGGCAAACTACGTTTGTTTCAAGAATTAAAAACTGAGAAAATAGGTAAGTCACTTTGTGACGTACTTGGCACATAGTGCTTAGAAAATCTTAGCTATAATAATAAATGTGATTTAATCTCATAACTTTAAGAGCTCTGTTAAAAACTGATTCATAAATCAGAGAAAAAGAAATCTGTTGTGAACTGAGGCACCTCAGTTTTTGCCCATGTGGTCACTGTCACTGAGGGGACACTGACCCTGGGATAGACCAGGCAGAATGCTGGCCAGAGGTAGGGGCATTTGGACAAATTACGGTAAGGGACCCTGGCTGGGGGGACGGGGGGACAGCACCAAGTGTGCAAGGACACTAAAAATTCCTTTGGAACTTTCACTGGGCCAATTCTTACTAACTTCTTCCCAAATGGTTGCTGTGGTGTATTAGGAGGGGATTGATGTCGTGGTAATATATTCAGCAAATAGAATGTCTACACAGGCTACTTTTAATATATGCAGAATATTTCAGGGGTGCAGATAGGGGTATGTTTTTTCCTTCTTTTAAACTAAAAAAACTCCTCCCTGCAATAGGTAAACTTCCAGTTTGCCTGCTTCTTGCTCTTTAATATCTTTAAAAAGTCAGCATCTTTAGATCTCAGATAAAAAGGTTACGTTCTAAATTCTGTAAAGCCAGTCCCACATTTTTAAGTATCTTTCCATGGCTTATATATGTGTACATTGGTTTAGTAGTGTATTTATTCCACTAGACAAAGTTCTGGGAGGGCAGGAACTCTTATTTTGTTCATGTGGCAGCTAGCAGATCCAAAATGAGTTATTAGTTGAATGAATAACTAAATATGTCGTCAGGTAGCATCTCTGTCTTAGCCAGTGCTTGCCTATTATCATCCTGGGATGCTGGCTGCTTCTTTAAAATAATCACTTGTTCTCAAATTGCCTTCATTTGTAGTACTAAGCACTAAATAGGCCTGTAAGTCTGTGACCACAGTTCAATCTGTAAAATCACCCTTTCCAGAGGTATATTCACTACCTTTAAGTTGATTTTTCCACAGATCTCTTCAGGGTTTGTATTTTTTCTTTAAAATTATCTAATTAGTTGGATACCAGACTAGACAATAAAAAATTTCCAAAGGCTAGAAATGTATCTTGTGAAATTAAAGTATTTTAAGAAGCTAACTGACGGTTGTCACTTTAAGCTGAAAAACAAATGTGGCAAACTTTTAAAATGGAATGATTCAAATAGGTCATTGAAGATTACCGTGGGCCCTCTGCATAGGCAGAGTACGAGACTTTTCACATCTTTGTGATTTCTTACATTATAAAGCTTTGTTACAAAGTATGTAAAAATAGATGTTTACTCTCACTTGAAAGTATTCACTCTGGTCCAATGGTAACTAGAACTAGTTGGGGTTTTTTTGCTAGAAGGATGTTTAAGGAATTCTTATTTTACCCCAGCAATTGAAGCAGCTTTAGTTCCCAGAACATAGTGTAGTGGTGGGAGAGGGACACTTGTCTGCCTGCACTGGCCATCCCAAATCCACTGATGGAGCCACTTTCATTTCACAGTTCCTGTGGCACCTCCACCAGAGGGCAGAAAGTGGAAGAGAAAGGAGGCGAAAGAAATCCATACTTGCCTTCCGAATGCCTGCAGAAACCCCGAGGACTGAATCCCATCCTGCTTTTGCAAACTGAGTCAACTGTGGCTCAGACCTGCTCAAAACAGACCCAGCTCAAGAATCCACTGGGCTCTTCCTTTTCAAGCTGGCGTCCCTGCACTGATGAGGACTGATGAGGCAGTATTTTCGTAAGAACACAGTCCTGCAATTACTCCACTTCCCGTCGTCCCAGCCCAGCACGTGGCTAGCTTAGGCTGGCTACTTTGGCTCCCTAAATCTTTCTCATCTCTAAAGTAAACATAATGATAGCACCTCAGAAAGTGGTTGATAGACCTAAAAGAGAGAATGCATGTACCGTGCTCAGCACAAAGCTTGGCTCAGGTACTGAGAGCTTAAGTTTTGTGAATTATGATAAACTTGTCAGATGCTGGATTTCAAGTCCGATATCTGGAACACTATCTTACTATACACATGCAACATTTTTTATTTCAGAAGCAATTGGGGGAAAATCATTTTCCCCCAATTTTACAGATGTATCCTCCCCCCACCCCAGTAATAATATTCAAGGAACAGGGGCCTGATGCATACTTTGTTGACTGTGCATGGCCCCCACCAGAAAAATGGGGATGGATTTATTCAATGACCTCATGAGTCATCCTTGAGATTTCTAAGAAAAATGCAATGTATTCTCCTGTTCCCCCCGCCCCCATACATTTGACAACCGTCTTGGGCTTCAAACGGTAAATTTACCTTGGTAAATGTGAGCAGTGCCCTCCTTGACGGTGTCCGGAGAGCGGATGTTAGTGAATGACAGAAAAGTGGAATTGTTGGCCCCTCAGTTGCAGCCTGTGGCCGCCTCCCGAGGAAATCGCCACCAAGGTTTATGGAAACAGCCTGAGGTTCTCCAGCATTGTGCAGGCTCAGCAAAGTCTTGGGCATCTTGCAAAAGCAGTTTCTTCAGGTAACATGTAATAGAGAGCAAGTTTCTATTTGCCTAATGCAAATAATGCCGGCCTTCGAAACGTTAAATCTTTTTTGAGCAAACAAATTTGGCCTTTAATTGCCAGTGCCTGGGGTTATTTTTTCTTTTTACTTGGCTAGGCTCTGGCTAAAAGAAAATGGTCTAGGGTGGGATAAGATTTGGGTGAGCCGAGAAGTAACTCTTGCTCCCAACGACTCTGTCTCCCACAGCCCAAACTTTCAAATCTCATCCTTCCCTTGCTGCCCTCGAGGGGTGCTCCCCGGAGGGGTGGGGGAACCGGCCGTGAGCTTGGCTTCCCCTCTGCCCCTGGAGAAGAACTTTAAATGCAAAGAGGTGGGGTTGCAGGGATCTGTCCTTAAGGCTCTTATGGGTGGGACCCAGAGACGGGAGGGAAGGGAGGGAGTGGTTCGCGGGTGGGATCTGTCGAGCAGACAAAATGTGGGGCCCCTGTCCCTTGAAGTTTAACTTGTCTCTTCCCTGAGTGAGGAGCAAGGCGTCCTTAGTAGCCTACCACCCCCCATCCCCCGCAGGGTCGAAGAGGAGAGAAGAGCGACTAAGAGAGGAGTAAGAGTGGCCAGAGGGAAAAGCGAGACATGTTGTCCAGGAAACAGCCCCCTGCCCTGGCTCGGGAAGAGAGCTACCACCCAGCAGGGGCCGGGGAGCAGGTAAGACCCGCCACCAACCGCGCTGGCCCGCAAACAGGTCGGATGACCTCTCAGTCCGGTTGAATGCAGGGTCAAGCCCTCCCTCCCCTACGCCCTCGTCCCTCCGCGCCCCCTTCCTCCCCCGCCGTCGGTGAGCTTCGGCGTCCGCAGCCTGGCGCTGAGCTCCCCGCAACCAGTCCTGGGGCGCATGATGCTCCGGGGGTCTCTGAGCGTCCGCGACCCTACCAGGGTCAGGCAGAGTTTCCTTCGGCGTCAGAGCCGGGTCGGTCGGGACACCCGGCTCTCCTTGGCAGGGGCGTCGCCACGTCTGCTACAGAGTCCCTCCTCGGCCGGGCGCCCTGCACGCAGTGAGTGGACTGGGCGGCGCGCGGGCGCCCGGGGAGGCTGCCGCAGGGGCCGTCGCGACCAGCCCCTCGGGGGTCCCCCGCTTCCTCGCTGCGCCAGCGTCGCGGACGTGCGACCGGTGCGAGCACTGCGCCGCAGCCCGGCAGGCCCCAGACGTAAGCGCCCCCCAGCCCGCTTTCCAGCAGCGCGCGTCTCGGCCTCCAGCCCTCTCACAGCCCGGACTCGTGCCCGCTTCCCCGGTGACGAGCTGGTACCTGGAGCTCACTGCCCATTCTGAGCGTTGGCACCCATAACCAGTCCCGCTCGCAGCGTGCCGGGAACTCCCGCGCCCCCAGCGCGCAAACTTTGTCTCTGGCGCGGATCCGCCGGGGCACACCGGGCCCCAGCCTCCGAGGGGCGCAGCTTCAGAGCTGCTCCGGGTTGGGCGGGCTCCGATCGTGCCCTGGAAAGGGACCGCGCTGCCCCTTGCTCGGGAGAGGAAAGGTAGGGAAGAGCATCGCGGACGGTCCTCACTGGCTGGAATCCCCAGGAATAGCGTCTGATTCGCGACTGCGCTTCTTTTGCGGTGACAGGAGGGTCCCGGTGACCGCTCACTGACGCTCGGTCCGGCCTGCACTGCACGGAGTCCCTCTCGGCGGGCGGGGACTCTGAGGGCTGAGCGGGCGAGAGGAAGGTGGTGTCGCGTCGGATCCTGTGGGGACTCTTCCCCAGCTCCTGGTGCCGCCGGCTCGGGGCGGGTGGATGGCGGTGCAGGAGCTTTTAGCGCTGCTCGTCATTGCCAGCCCCAGCCCCGGGCCATGCGGAGCTCTTCAGGACAGCGGCGGGCTAGGCATTCCCAAGAAAGCTGTCCTCGCAGTTCAGAAACCTCTGAGAACAATGCACGAAGCCTCCTTCTTGTATAAGGCTAAGGTGGCTTCTATACGCATTGTAGTTTGTAGGGTTTTTTGTTTTCGTTTTTGTAAAGTAAATTACTGGTGGAAACAAAACTGCAACGGAATGTCTGACTGCTACCAGAAAGGGAGCCAAGTCAGGATCGTTGTCCAACAACACACGTTTTAGCTGAAGGTGTCGAAATTGAAGATGCTGCAAAACATCAGTTTTTGGCATATCCCGGAGAGAATGCGAAGAAACACTGCCTTTTTTTAAAGTCATAAAATCAGTTTCTTACTAGTCACAATACATTCACCAGCCTTTTTGTATTATTTGGTCCCCAATAGTTTTGTTTGTGATATTATGCTAAAAATTAGTCCCCAAACCAGATTCCTGGGGATTGACAGGTTCGGCTAGAGGTCTGTGTAGACATGTGTGAGAGTGGGGTAGAGCAGCCAGGTTTTCCATAGAATCCTTTCCAGGACACCGGGAGTTGCACGATGATGAACTATTTTCAGAGCTATTTGGGTGTGAAATCTCATAATCCCCAAACCTCAAGATGCTGCAAAGCTTTATTTAGGGGAAGGGGCATCTTCCCAGAAAGTTCCTCGCAGGACAGGCTTACAACTACGATGATGAAAACCTCTATTAACCTTCCAGGAGGTTAAATAGACAAATAATAATTGCCTCATTCATCTCACGGAGTGTGTTTCCAGGCATAGTGAAACTTTTTTAAAGAAGATGCGTTATTCATTCTATCAGAAACCTTCCTCTTAATGCTGCAGTAATCTTAATAGTGTTAGTCTGGAGGGCATCAGTGCTTCTACCACACACCAGCTGGGGTTTCATTTTGGAAAAGCCACCTTTCCCACCATGCCTTCATCTGGGTTTCAGTACTCGCTGGCTCTATTTTCCTTCAAGCCCCTCAGTTGCCCCTCCCCATTGTTGGGGGGCAGACAGGGAGGGGGTTGGGGGAGAAGCTGAGCAGCCTGTTATCTCCAGATAGTTAGCATTGTCACCCTCTAAAATCTGTATTTTCAGATCTCCATACTCTTTTTTTTTTTTTAAAGACTTATTTGTTTATTTGACAGACAGAGATCACAAGTAGACAGAGAGGCAGGCAGAGAGAGGAGGAAGCAGGCTGTCTGCTGAGCAGAGAGCCGGATGCGGGGCTCGATCCCAGGACCCTGGGATCGTGATCTGAGCCGAAGGCAGAGGCCCCAACCCACTGAGCCACCCAGGCGCCCCCGGATCTCCATACTCTTAGTGAGGTACTTGGTTGCTCATTTTTTCTCTTTCCTTCACCTCTAGCCTCCCTTGACATAAAGACCTAAAGACTTGGGGCTTTTGAGTTTCTGAGTGTCTTACTGCTGGGAGATGGGAACTCCTTGAAGACCAGGAAAGCTGCAATACAGAATTTTCGTGAAGGGGTCTAAGGGAGAAAGGTTTATTTCATGTGACACTTTGACCTTAATAAGTTATTTGACAAGCATGCATCCGTGTATCCTGTTTGCCCCATCAGGGTTTGGAAGATGGCGCTGGTTGGCTCAAGAACACTGACCTGTATGGAACACTAGATCCACAGGAAGCACTCAGGCAACCTCCAGACTGTTCCATGAAATCTACTCAGACACGCACATGTGCACACAGACACACATGCGTGCTTTTGTGTTTTAGACTGTTCAATGAGGGTAGCAAAGAAAGAAGTCACGAGAATGAAAGATGCTGTTAGCTTGTGTGCCTTGGAGAGGAGAGTATGGATTCCGGTGTCTAAGCTAAATTCAGACCTCTGGCTTTAACCCTTAAAAGTTACAAGGCTCTGGGCAAGTCAGATACTGCTGTTGAACCCTAATGTCCTCATCCAGCAAATGGGGAGAATATTACTGACCATTTGTAAAAATGCTGTGAGGATTAAGGAAATGAATAAGTCCTAGAAATACTATCCATACTAGTGGTCTCCCTAACCTATTGTTATTTACAGAACTGGTCTCATCTCAGACTCAATGAGTCTGGGTCAGACTTCTCTCCACAGCCACGCCTCTGTGAGTCTAAAGTGCTCTCCAATGGAGTCGCTGCTGGTCACGCATTGTTATTTAAAATTAATGTCATTATTTGAATTCATCAAAATTAAATCCAATTAAAAATTCAGTCCTTCAGTTTCACTAGACAATTTTCAAGTGCTCAATAACCGCATGTGACCAGTGATTACCATATTATGTCGAGAGACCATCGTTTTCAATGCAGAATGTCCTCTGGAACTTTCTTTTACTTCAGTGATAATTTGTTTTTTTAAGATTTTATTTATTTATTTGACAGAGATTACAAGAAGGCAGAGAGGCAGGCAGAGAGAAAGGAGGAAGCAGGCTCCCGGCTGAGCAGAGAGCCCGATGCAGGGCTCGATCCCAGAACCCTGGGATCACGACCTGAGCCGAAGGCAGAGGCTTTAACCCACTGAGCCACCCAGGCGCCCCTACTTAAGTGACAATTTAATGAGGCTCTTGGATGATACAGGTTTTCTGTCCAGTGCCTCCTTTTGCCTCTTTTCTTCCCAAGGAGTGGTTTTGACCACTAAAGTGACTGCTAAGTCACTTCTGTTTTGTTGACATTTCTGACACTGCTGGGGCCTTTGTTGAATGGTAAATGACTAGATCCCTTTATAAATCAGTCAACAAGTGTGAATTAGCCACAGAGTCCTGGGGCATTCTCCCCTTGGCCTTGATGATATTTGCAATGTATCATTCTTCTCCCTCACAATGAGCTTTATGGCTGATGGTTTTCCTAGTTTTAGAGCAGAAACTCTAATCTAATAGAGGGAGGCTCTTCTCTCTCCCTTGTGCCCTGACATGTTGATTTTTTTTTTTTTACAAGAATGACCATACTAGAAGACTAGGTTCTATATTTGCATCAAATCCACTGAATGGTCAATTTATTCAGCTTTGAAACTAGCACCTCCGCCTTATTCTGTAGGACCCAGTCCTGAACATATCACCATCTGACAGACTATTTATTTTACCTCTTTATGTTGATTGTTTTCTCTGTCCTCCTGCTCTCAGAGAGAGGCTTCTCATAGGCATTGATATTTCTGTGTCTTTGTTCATGGCTAGAAGAATGCCTGGTACATAGTTGGTACTTATTAATTATTTGTGAATGGATGACTATACAGAGGCATATTTGGAACTAGGTAGGATGGGTAGATGCTGTATTAGGTTCCAAGAGCTCTATAACAAATAACTACAAACTGCGTGTCTTAACACAACAGAAATTTATTCACTCAAGTCCAGAATCAAAATGTCAGCAGGGGGCGCCTGGGTGGCTCAGTGGGTTAAGCCTCTGCCTTCGGCTCAGGTCATGATCTCAGGGTCCTGGAATCGAGGCCTGCATCAGGCTTTCTGCTCAGCACGGAACCTGCTTCCCTCTCTCTCTACCTGCCTCTCTGCCTCCTCGTGCTCTCTCTCTCTCTCTCTGTCAAATAAATAAATAAAATCTTTAAAAAAAAGTATCATTAAAAAAAATGTCAGCAGGGCCATATCCCTTGAAGGTTCTATGGAAGAATCTTCCTCACTTCTTCCTTGCTTCTGGTGGTTGCTGGCAATGCTCGGCATTCCTTGGCTTGTAGCTATCTCACTCCAGATTCTGCGTTCCTAGTCCTTCCCTGCATTTCAGTGTTCTTTCCTCTTATTATAAGGACATCATATTTGGTTTAGGGCTAACTGTAATTCAGTATGACCTTATCCTAAATAAGCACAAAGGCAAGACCGTATTTCCAAAAAAGGGTCACATTCTGAGATTCCAGTGGACACGAGTTTCAGGGAACACCGTTCAAACCAGTGTAGACGCAGATAAGTAATCCTCTCCCTGCCTGGATTCCTAACCCCCTAGAGGCTGATTTTGTTTCTGGGACTTTGCTAAACCGGCTTTATGCCAAATACAGTTCACAAGGTTGGTTATTCTTTCAGACAAATAATCACGTGCAGGATGGGAGATTAGGTCTGCTTCCTACGTGGGCAGGCGTGGAATACATGGGATGGGTCATCTCTGGGTTGCTGGAACCTCTGCCCCTTCCTGAGCCTGTCGCTATTCCTGGCCCTGTTGCTAGCCTCGGCTTCTTTGTCTTTGGTCAAATAGAGCCACTGTTGTCCTAGAGTGCTGGCTGGTCTGCCTCATCCCTGAGCATTCTGCAGCAGTGTTTGCTCAGCTCGGAGCTCTGCCGAAGGGTGCCTGTAAATTATGTTTTCTGCTCAGCCTGCTGGCAGTTGCCTCCATCTGCTCACCTCCCAGCAGCTGTTTGAGTGTTCTCTCTCCTGCAGTACATTTCTGCATGTCCTCGCCATCAGAGCCAGTGGTGACAAGCGCAGTATCAGTGCTTGATGTGCTGGTTGGAGACATAGGGTGGTCCTGTAGGTGAGCCCTCTTGCCATTCAGTTATCAGTGCTGAAACTCTGTCGGCAGCTCAGGAGGACACCTGCGGAGGAAGGCCAGGCATCCAACAGTGTGGCTGAGGAGTTGGGCAGAAAATTTAGCAGGGGAGTGGCAGAGAACACTTTGGTGCCACTTGTTGTACTCAGCCCAGGACCCCTTTGAGCCTTTAGGCTGAAAGTGTCTGAAGAAAACCTTTACTTCCAGCCATTGGGAGATTTTTAAAGAAAGGTCTTTATGCAGCTGAGAAAGGGAACCATGTCCCTCTCCAAAGCCATGAGGTCATTCTGCAAAAGCGTCACAGGAGCATAGTAAATGTTGATAGCGCCGGGAAATCTTAATGTGCAGCTTGCCCGAACTCCATTAGCAGCGAAAAATCTCTATAAACCATTCCATGTGAATTTTTCTAGCTAGGGTACCGTAACATCCTGAGAGGTTAAGAGTCATGTATCAGACCTAAATAACTTCAACTTAAGAGAATCAGCCACACAGCCAGGGCAAAGGAAGAATAGATTCATCTATTTGCTCACAAACATTCGTTTGCCAGGCACAGTACTAGGCTTTGGGGTACACCAATGGACAAAACACAAAGTTTCATGCACGTGTGGAGCTTAGCTTCTAATTAAGCAGTGAACACAGAATCAGGAGTGCAGGGAAGAGAGATCACTTTAAGTAGTATGAGTCACTTTGCCTTCATTCTGCCTAGTGCCGGGGAGAGAGAGCCCAGTGGTAGGGAACCCATGGTTCGTTTCAGAGCACCGGTGTCTATGTAGCCGCCTTGCAGTCCTCCGTGTGCTCCTGTGTTGAAAGCTTTGTGCCTTCTTGTCCTCTACCCCAAACCAGTTAGTTCATCTAGTACTCAACCGATAAGCCTGTTCCATCTCTGGGCAAACTGACCAGTGTGGGGTTAATGGACAGAAGGTGTATTGGTCTCCAGTGTGGTGCTTTCCTTAAGGATTTGCAAGGATTATTTTGATTCTCACATTTGAGGGTCGATTTCAGAGCCCCATCCTGCAAGCAAGATGACACTCCTCTGTAGTGTGGTTTGGAGATCAAAGCTGTATTATTTTGCTTAATCTATTTCTCTGTGATCATTCAGAACAATTTTGCCCAAGCTGAACAAACATAGGAAATCACAAATGTGAGTTCCAGTCTTCATCTGACACTAAGCTGCTTTGAGACTTTATAGAAGTCAGCCTGTTTGATCCCCGTGTCCTCACAGGTAAAATGAGGTAGTTGGATGAGATACTCTCCAAGGTTTCTAGATCTAAAAGCTGAAGTGTTAATGCAGCAGAGAAAAGGAGCAGTGCACTGTACCCATTTTTTCTTTCTTTCCCTCCTCTCTTTCTGACATTTGAAAAGTGCTATTTGGGGAAGAGTTATCCTGGTGGACCTTAATGTCTGCTTCTCTCTTTGTGGGTCTTACTGCTGATTCTTCTTACGGTGACCATCTGCCGAAGTGCAGAATTTTCCATTCAATCCCAGACTGATCAGATGAAATCCGATCACCAGAGCCCAGATTTGTCTAGCAGTACCTTTTCTGGCTATAAGTCAAAGCCAAGCACTTCACCAATGCATGCAGCTTATGGGTGGTGGGAAGAATGGGGTGAGACAGTCATGGGGGCTGGGGTCTTCCAGTAGGTGGCCCAGGATCAAGCTGGGGGCCAGGTATGCCTCTAGGCATAGCCGAGGAGCAGTTTGATACAGGAAAAAAATCATTTTCCTAAATGGCTAGGTAGGACCCCCTCCACCCCCGTATTCTGTTAAGAAACAAAAAATAATAAAAATGTGCTCAGAGTAGCAAAGGAACCACCCTCTTAGGAAAACAGGAACAATTGTTGGATCTCTGCAATCTAGGAAGCCTGGTTATAAAATAACTTGGGAAGTAGAGTGAGCCTGATTAAACCGTTAAACCCAAGCCCGGGAAGTAGGCTCACGCAGCCGGGGGTGCTCAGGCATGCCGACCTGACTCATCATTTAGCTGCTGGTGCTTTCAGCAAGTAGATTTCCCTCGGCTGGGTTTCCTTCTCTGAACAGTGGGAACGGGATCCCTCATGAGAGGGTTGTGAATAGGGAGTCAGTAAAATAATGCTTTGTGGAGATATTTTGTGAGAATACAAGTTGCTAGGGGGTGCCTGGGTGGCTCAGTTGTTACATGTCTGCCTTTGGCTCAGGTCCTGATACCAGGGACCTAGGATGGAGCCCTGCATCAGGCTCCTTCCTCAATGGGAAGCCTGCTTCTCCCTCTCCCGCTCCCCCTGCTTGTTTTCCCTCTCTGCTGTGTCTCTAATAAGTAAATAAAATCTTTTTTAAAAAAGATTTTATTTATTTAATTGATAGAGAGATCACAAGTAGGCAGAGAGGCAGGCAGAGAGAGAGGAGGAAGCAGACCATGACCTGAGCCAAAGGCAGAGGCTTCAGCCCACTGAGCCACCCAGGTGCCCCAAGTAAATAAAATCTTTAAAAAAAAAAAAA
>ML102826.1:20085-73437 GCA_003697995.1 Taxidea taxus jeffersonii | reverse complement strand
CCCCCCCCCCCCTTTTTTTTGGTTACTGTTATCTGTGGAGAATTTAATTGTGCCTGTCCCTAGATAATATCCCTCTTGATTTGAAATCTCAATTCTCTGTCTTTAGTTGCTCTCCCTAGAGAAGGTTGAAAGAAGAAATGTTGTTTTCTATGTCTGGGCTCCCTCATGAGTACGACAAAAATAAAGCAACTGGAATTTAACATCACCCTGCTTCCTTTGTGGTGTTTTTTCCAACACCATCCCTTAGAAATATAATGCCGGCCACAAAAGTAGCTACATTTGAGAAAAACAAAAAGAAACAGATTGAGGTTAATGTATTTTATTTAACTCACTGTACCTAGGATTTTATAGTTTTAACCTGGAATCCATACAGAAATTATTCATGAAATATGTTACTATTTTTTTAATAGTAAGTCTTCAGATTTCAATACTCTCATGGCACATCCCAATTCGGATGGGTCAAATGCCTGCGCTCAGCAACCATGTGTGGCGAGCTAGCATCTACCATATTGGGTAGTCCGGACCAAATGGAATATGGTAGGTTGAATAGTGGCCCCCAAAATATATCCATGAATGCCCCCTTTTATGGCAAAAAGAACTTTGCAGATGGGATTGGTCAAGATTGTGAGATGGGGAGATTATCCTGGATTATTTGGGAGGGCCTGATGTAATCCGCATGTCCTTGGGCAGGAGAGTCAGAGTCAGAGAAGGAAACAATGAGATGGCACATGGAGATTGGAGAGAGGTGTTTTCAAGATGCAGGAAGGTCCACCAGCCATGGCCTACAGATAGGTAGCCAGTAAAAACTGGAAAATGCAAGGAAACAGATTCTCCCCTGGGAGCCTTCCAAAGGAAGGGGCCTTGTTGACACCTTGACTTTGGCCCAGTGAAACTGATTGCAGACATCCGACCTCCAGAATTATGAGGGAATGAGTTTGTGTTTGTTGTCAGCCACTGTGGCAAATGGTTATAGCAGCCATAGGAAACTAATTCCTTCCTAACGGTCTAATGTTAATATCATTTCTAGGACTGTTTTGAGAAGGTGTCCGTCTGACTCCCATCAGCTTAGACAGTTACGGTCATTGGCTCCATCCCAGCCTGGGCTAGGGTAGTGATGCCCCATCATTCCTAGGATTCGTACGCATGATAGCCACCCTCCCTGAGCGGTGGGGTCTGTTTCTGACTGACTCAATTGCATCCTTCGATGGCAAGACTCAGCTGACGTCTTGTCATTGTCCTTGAGGATGAGTAGTGCCGGGAGGGAACAGTACCAAGGAGGGGAAAATGGGTGAGAAAGAGTTACTGGCTCTCTCCACTAGCCACTCAACATTTTCTTAGGTTAAAAAAAAAAAGTATGGCCCTGTGGGTTCGGTAGGGGTAAGGTCATTCTTATATCTTTATCTGTGAATGTTAGTGAATGTGATTGAATTGCTAATTCTTAATGTTTAGTGAGCAAGAGAATCACTGAGTGAGGCCAAAGAATTTGCACTTCTCGGGGCATCTGGGGGGCTCAGTGGGTTGGGGCCTCTGCCTTCTGCTCAGGTCATGATCCCAGGGTCCTGAGATCGAGCCCCGCATCGGGCTCTCTGCTCGGTGGGGAGCCTGCTTCCTCCTCTCTCTCTCTGCCTACCTCTCTGCCTACTTGTGATCTCTGTCAAATAAATAAATATATGTAAAAAAAGAATTTGCATTTCTAACAAGTTCCAGGGGCTGCAGATACAGCAGGTGGGCAGGGAGGTATTGGGAGAGCCCCAGGCCTGGCCTCCATGGGGAGGGTGCGGCCCTATTGCTGGGAAGACCCCCAGGCCAGTCTCCCCTACCCCACCAGGGTATACACAGAATCCTCTTCCAACAATAAGCCCAGCAGGCCAGCCATTGCTAAGAAACTTGAGAGTGGGCACCTCTCCTCTAGCATGGCTCTTTTGTGTCTCCCACCCTGAGGTCTAAAGTAGATGACAATCCTGAGATCCCCAAGTCTTAGCTAAAAATACTTCATTTGCCACAGAGGCCAGCTGACTTCTCAGATTTCCCAGTTGGAGTGAATCCCCCAGACCTGGGGCTGCCCCAGTGGAAAGGCTATAAACAGAAAATAACAACTTAAAAATAGCCCTGGGGAGGCCCCTCAAAGCTCTCACACCCAGCTGCCCACAGGAGATGACGAGTTCTGGGCAAAGGGGTGAGTAGGGGGATGAAGCCAGGAAGGACTGAGGAACGGTGGCTGCGTCCCAGTTCATCCTGTGGAGGAGTTAGGGCAAATTTTAGAGACTAGCTCCCTCTCTCCTGGTCTTGGTGGGTTTTGGGTTTTTTTTTTGTTTGTTTGTTTTTTAATGTAAATTCTAGAATTGGTAACTATAGTCTAAACCTGGCTAATGGTGATTTTTATGCTACTGTCTACTGCATGACAATAAAGTTAAGCTTCCCATTCTTTCTGAAATGGAAAAAAGAGATGAATCTTTCCAAAGGTGTCCTTGGTTAGAAAATCAAGTGGTCCCTTGGAAGGACCTGTAAGAGCTGATTTATGTGCCAGGATCAGTGGTCCAGGTCATCTTGGGGCCACCTCTGATTGTCTGCTTCACTCCCTCCCATCTAGCACTCACACTTTTTATTTGGATTGTTCTGACTTTACCTCTATCAACCAAATGTCACTAAGAGGAACAAAAATGCTTCCTGGGTAAGAGATAAATATTCCTAACTAACAATATTCTCCAATCATTTTGTGCCAGAAACTCCTAAAGGCAGGCGACATTCTCCCTTTCCTCCTTGAAGAGAACTTTCCCAACAAGTGAAAAATATTTTCCTTCCCGAAAAAAATTATTTATTCTCCCTAGTGGAAGTAAACAAAACTCATGAGAAAACTGTTATGATTTTCATTAAAAATTTTTAAAAATTAAAACAAATTTTCCTTTAAACTTCAATTTATTTATTTTTTAATTTTTTAAAGCGGGCTTTTCTTTTTAAAAAATTTGTTGTTTCTCCACTCACATTTCTCAAAGACAAAGGAAAAATATAAAAAAATATCCAATTTGGCTTTTTCTCTGTTAATGGAGTGTTGAATGCTCTACACTGTGGCCAGGACATTGGTCAAGTTGGATAGGAAGCCATGAACTCAGAGCTTCTCTGATGGTCTGGCTGCGGCAGCATCAAGCCCCAAAATACACATTACACACACTCACAATCAAATTTTATTTAATAATTTCAAGAGATTTAAAACTTTTTATGTATCTACATTAAGACAATTAACTGCTTTTTTAAAAGATTTTATTTACTTATTTGACAGACAGAGATCACAAGTAGGCAGAGAGACAGGCAGAAAGAGAGGAGGAAGCAGGCTCCCCACTAAGCAGAGATCCCGATTCGGGGCTTGATCCCAGAACCCTGGGATCACGACCTGAGCCAAAGGCAGAGGCTTTAACCCACTGAGCCACCCAAGTGCCCCTTGTATCTACATTAAGACTATTCGTAATCACGACAACTTTTTCTTGGAAAGCAGTAAACAAAAAATATACTGTTAATACACAATCTTACATTTCCAAAAGGAGAATGTTTTTCTAAGTTCTTCATATGAAAACAAGATTATTTGTAATCACTTCTTTCACAATCATCATTTTTTTTAAGATTGTATTAATTTGTTTGACAGAGAGAGAGATCACAAGTAGGCAGAGAGGCAGGCAGAGAGAGAGAGGGAAGCAGGCTCCCTGCTGAGCAGAGAGCCCAATGCCGGGCTCGATCCCAGGACCCTGAGACCATGACCTGAGCTGAAGGCAGAGGCTTAACCACTGAGCCACCCCGGCGCCCCCACAATCATAACTTTTAATTGCATTTTGGTAAAAGATAAATGTTAATGCCCAAGTTTAGGCAATTATTAAACATTTACAGATTTTTTTTTATTAGTTTAGTCTCTTAATTTGGATTCAGAGGTTTGCCTTTCATAAGCAAATTAGATACATTCAAAACATACGACATACTTTTAAAACATTTATCATTTGTATGTTTGGTTTTGTCTCAAAGTATTGATAACTTTAGCACTGGAAGGCAACTTGGAAGAATTGACAGATGTTATTCTTTATAAAATACTATATTATAACTTTAAAAAATTTCCCTTTCACCTATTTGCCCATCCTCCCACCCACTTCCCCTCTGGCAACCACTAATTTGTTCCCTGTATTTAAGTCTGTCTGTTTGTTCATTTTGCTCTTTAGATTCCACATATAAGTGAAAATATATGGCATTTGTCTTTTCTGACTTATTTCACGTAGCATAATACCCTCAGGTCACCCATGTTGTCACAAATGGCAAGGTCTTATTCTTTTTTATGGCTGACTAATATTCCCCTACTTTTTATCCATTCATCTATTGACAGACACTTGAGTTGCTTCCACACTTTGGCTACTATAAATAACAAAAAATGCAATAAACATAATATACATAAAGGTGCATATGTCTTTTCAAATTAATATTTTTGTTTTCTTTGAGTAAATACCCAATAATGGAATGACTAGATAATATGGTATTTCTATTTTTAACTTTTTGAGGCATCTCCATACTGTTTTCCACAGGGTCTGCACCAATTTATAGTCCCACCAAGACTGCACAAGAGTGCACAAGTGTTCCTTTTTCTTCACATCCTCACCAACACTTGCTAGTTCTTGTCATTTTGGTACTGTCCATTCTGACAGGTGTAAAATGATATCTCATAGCAGTTTTAATTTGCATTTCTCTGAAGATTAGTGATGCTATCTTTTCATGTGTCTTTTAGCCATCTGTATGCCTTCTTTGGAAAAATGTCTATTCAGGTCTTCTGTCTATTTTTTTAATTAGACTATTTGGGAGGTGTTTTGGTATTGAGTTGTATCACTTCTTTATGTATTTTTGATATTAATATCTTATTGGATATGTCATTTGCAAATATCTTCTCCCATTCCATAGGTTGCCTCTCTGTTTTGTTGATAGTTTTCTTCTGTATACAAGAGCTTTTATTTTTGTATAGTCCCAATAGTTTAATTTTGCTTTTGTTTCCCTTGCATTAGGAAACATATCTAAAAACATGTTGCTAAGGCTGATGTCAAAGAGATTCTTGCCTTTGTTTACTCTTAGGAGTTTTATGGTTTCAGGTCTCACAGTAAGGTCTATCATCTATTTTGAGTTCATTTTTGCATATGGTATAAAACAGTGGTTTTCTTTTTTTTTTTTTTTTTTTTGAAGATTTTATTTATTTATTTGTCAGAGAGCGGGAGCGAGCACAGGCAGACAGAGCGGCAGGCAGAGGCAGAGGGAGAAGCAGGCTCCCTGCTGAACAAGGAGCCTGATGTGGGACTCGATCTCAGGACGCTGGGATCATGACCTGAGCCGAAGGCAGCTGCTTAACCCAACTAAGCCACCCAGGCGTCCCTACTCTTGGTTTTTGATAGGGATTGCATTGAGTCTGTAAATTGCTCTAGGGAGTATGGACATTTTAGCAATGTTAATTCTTCCAATCCATAAGCATGGTAGATCTTTATATTTGTGTCATCTTTAATTTATTTCATCAATGTCTTATAGTTTTCAGAGTATAGGTCTTTCACTTCCTTGGTTAAATTTATTCCTAAGTATTTTATCCTTTTTGATACAATCATAAACTCGTTTTTAAAATGTTCTATTACTTGGGAATACTAACTGTAGAAAGATATCAAAACAAAATTGGAAAACACGATGGATGGACCAAGGAAATTTTTATTCTGAAAAGTCATCTTTTTCATCATCAACTTCTTATAATTTTAAGAAATGTTATATAATTCCTAATACTTTGGACCTTCACCATGAATATTAAATAGCACAGGTTATATTGTAAATATGTAATAACATATTAAAAACATTTGAAACCATCATTGGAAAGAAATTAGGAAGGTAAATTATTTAATTATAGGTGAAATAATTCTAGTAATTCAGTTTTGAGTGCTAATAAGTAAATATTCCTTAGAATTCCTTGTCACTGAAGTATTTTCAGTATTAGACTATTCCCTGTTGTAGTTAAGGATAACATGTTAAGTTTTCATTAAAAAGTGGAAGTTAGTTTTGCAAGTTCATTTTCACATTACCACAAATTATTTACCCAGTAGTTATTCTATATAGCACTTAACACAATTATATTAAATGAATATTTGTATAACTACTTACTCTCTTTCTCCCCTGAGAGACTGTGGGTTCCATGAATACTGTTCTCAGTAGCTACTTGGTATAGCTGTACAACCTAGAAAGCATGATTTCCGATTTGTTATTGCAATGAACTATCTACTGGCAGCTTTACGAAGCCAGCTTTCAGTAATTTTTCCAATGCTTGCCTCCTTGGGGGCAATCAGTTTACTTGTTCTTTGAGATCTTGCCCTTTCCTCTGTTTGATTTCTTTGGGTTCCAGCCATATATTATTATCTAATAACCACCAAAACTATCTTCCCCTTTATAGTAATCTCTTTAAGAGTAGTAGACCTTAACTTTGCTAGTCTCTACCTAGACCATCAGAGTCATGTTTCCTTCTTCCTTTCTGCTCAGCTCATTGATTGGATCAAGCCTCAGCCTTCTCTTACAGAGATCTCTGCCTCTAGCTTCATCAGTCTGTTGTTTTGTAAGTAAGACTGAAGTATGTTTTTTAAACCATTCCACATTTCCTTTGACTCCCTGAGTTAAACTGATTTTGTCAAGACAGAATGTTCATTGCTTAAGCTTTTTAAATGACCTTTTTAAGATTGTATTTATAAAACTTTTATTGAGTTGTGTTCCTGCTTCACCTCAGGAAGATGGAATACAGATGATAAAGTTGTCTGTTCTTTTTGTTTGTTTTGAAACAAAAATCTGCCGCCTTTCCTTGACAATCGTGAGCTAGCCTCTAAAATCTAAAGCCAGGGTCAGAGGTTATTTGATTATCAAATCTAGGATGGATTAGGACCACGTGATGGAGGATGGCTAAGGCCTCTGGATAAGTCCCATACATCTGATGTGTTGTTACCTCCACTTGTTGGTTTCTTCCCATGGCCAACTATTGTTTAAACAACGTAATGAGATATGGAACCTGGCAAACTTTCTTCAATATCTATTCTAAGGCTGGCACAAATAGTCAAAAGTAGAAGTTCACGTCTACTCCTGGAGAACCAAAGAATCTTAGCTGCTTTGTAGTTTCCAAGCATCACATTTTGTTCTGCTCACCTTCAGAACTACAAAGGTTGGATCCTTCCTCAGCCTCACTTGAAACCCTAGGCCAAGTTACAGCTATGTAGCCTGGGGGCAGAGGCTGCAAAGATTATCCCAAATCTAAAATCCTTCATGAACCCCACTTGGTACAGGTCCACCAAAGTTTAAGGCCTCATGCCCTGTCTGCCCAAGAAATAATCACCTCATGGGTATTTCCCCCCGAATACTACTCCTTACTTTTCCTCACCATTTCTGGTTTAACGTAGTAGATGTTAGGTTTTGAAGGACTTAATAAGTTATGCTTCTCCTCTTTAATTAATGTTGACATTAAGTTTCTGTGTCCTTTTATATGTCCAATAGGATGATGGTCACAATTAAAAGACATGATGTTTGATCTCAAATAGTATACTATCTCTCTGTGGAAAAAAGGTATAAACTCTCAGTGTTTATTTAAAGATATTAACTCTCAGTGTTAGTTAATGCCTGTAGAATGTGGGAGAAATTTGCTAACTGAGGACTTTGCCTTGCATCCAGGGCATAGAGCTAACCTTGCAGTATGTGTTCAATGGATGCCTGCTAGACAGCTCAAATGCTTCTCAAACGGAAACCATAGTACCCTGGGGGTGGGCATATGGAAATAATGGGGGGATGCATTGTGGGTCACAATACCTGGGGGAGAATTTCTGCTGACATTTATTATTAGGTGGTGGCCAGGGATGCCAAATATCCTCAAATATGTCCCATTAGTGAAAAATTGCCCTCCTTAAAACGTTCATTATGTTGATTTCCCTTGGCTTCCCTCCTCCCTCAACCAACAAACACACAGGCTTTGAGACCCAAATGCTTAAGAAATACTGTTGTTCCATTCTGGCGCAAAAGTAGAAGCTTACATATCTTTAAAAACTTAACAGTGTGGCCTGACTGTCCCCTAGTTCACTTCGCTCTTATAGTGGACTTGTCCTTCTACATATGGGTATTACTGTTCGGTCCCAGGGTATTAAAGTCACTCGTGAAGTTGTGCATCTTCTGGGAGGGAGGCTGTCAACTCCTGAAGGGCAGGGACTATGTCTTTCTCATCTTTATATTCCTGTAGCTCAGTGGCACACAGCATAAGTGCTAAATAGGCATGAGTGGAATAAGCCACATGAACGAGATTTTAGCATGCGGCATAGACATGTTTTGTGACAGAACACAACACAGAAATTCTCTGTATTGTCCGACTAGAATGTTCATGAAATATAGCAAAACAAATGATGAATGCTAAGTTTGGAATTCATCCCTTTGCTCCAGGTCTTCAGAAAGAAATTGTTGCTTTATCTAACACATAAAATTCTTGTACTTTTTTTTTTTTTTTTTAACTGCAGGATTCCTTTTAGCAGGTAGGTTCAGTAGGTTAACTGTTTTCAACATCTGTTATGTTTTACTTTGCATTGAAATGTCTGAAATGGATTGTTGTAGAACATAAAATCCATTTTGTCTCATATGCATTCCCTGATCGTTTTCAGCTGTAGGGAGTCAATATTTTAGTTCTGTACTCACTTTGCCAATCTGATTGAATTTTTAAAAGTCACAACATTTCCATTGTCATAGGATCAGTGAGTCAATGAGGTCTCTGAGATTTGCCCACACTCAACAGCTTTCTTAATGCTCCGTGAAAAATAGCTTTGGCTTCATTTGACAATATGTTAGACTCCTCTGCACTTTGGCATAGCATCCTTCAAAATACAGTAACTTATAATCAAGATGTGAAACTTAAAACATTTTAATGAATAAGTGTCAAACATTTAATTTCCTGAGGAATGGATAACCCAACCCTCCTCTCTTTTCCCCCATAACCACCATTGTTTCCAAAACAATATAATGAAAAGGCTTTGGGATGATTTAATATATGCAGAAATATTTCTGATGTTGTATCTACCTTAAAAGGAATATTTTATTTCTTGAAGATTTGTGTCTGCCACAAAATGGTAACATTGACATGTTTGAGATTGGGGGCAAAGTCATTTCACAAAAAGGATCCAGGGCCCTATTTATCTAACTTGTCCTGATGGGGAGTTGCCTGCAGAAATATGAGCCTCCCACCTTGCTCTGGAGAAAATGAGGTTTACCGTAAAAGGTTTTCTTATTGCTTCTGAAGACATCTCCTCCCTGGAATAAAGATTATTACAACTCTCCTCCAGAGACCAAATTGAGCAAACTCCACTGGGTGTGCTGGGAGAGAAGTCAGGACTCTTAGGGCTATCTGAACTTGAAAGAGACCTTCTTCCCCTCTTCCTCCTCCCCCTTCTTCTTCTTTACTAATTTCATTTTACTTTTGGAATATTTGTGGTTGGCACAAGACATTTATTTTTCACCCCTTACCGATATGGAAATATGGTTGGGACTCTGTGATTGCTTTATAAGGTCACCTAGATTTTCAGTGGTGGAGACAATATTGTACAAGTTGCCTCTGGAACATTCCAATCTTCTCGCTCATATTTCATACTTCGGTTAAACAATGCTACCCTCAAAGCAGAGACCCTGAAATGTTATGCTGCCTAGGTACTGGATTATTATTATTAATTGGTCTCCTCAACAGTAAAAAAAAAAAAAAAAAATTGTCGGTATTTAGTCTCTGTACCGAGCATCCATTCTGGGATGTGTGAATGTGAGACGTGGGGTGGAGGGTACAATCTGGTGCTGCTGTTATGTTAATTTTCAAAGGAGAAAATGTGAGCACGATTGGCTTGCCGAACCATGTGTTGTGGTGTGAACGGAGTAATTTCATTTTGAGAGAGCTCATGAGTTCTTTGAACTTTGTATGCGTCAATTAAATACCAGAAAATGGGATGAAAAGACTTACTGAAAACCAGATGCTTGTTCTTCATGCCTCTTGGAACATTAAAAACAAACATCACAACAAAAGACATTTGGGTTTGGCATAATTCAGTGACAGATGATTTAGAGGCATTTTGCTTAATGGTAGAGTGGGAGCTAATATTTAGAGAGTTAACAGATGTCTGGTTTGAGTGTATCTAAATCACTGATCTCTTACTCAATAAATCTACTTATAGTTCATATAGGGAATACTTTCATGGTTTATTGAGAACAGAAAGGAAAGCATCTAGTGCTGGCAGATTTGCTTCTTAAATAGGGGGTAGCCGTTGGCTTGTTTTTGCTTAGTGGATAGACAGTGGAAGTGGGTTGAATTAGCCCTTGCTTTAATACTGAAAAAACAATTCAGATCACATTTTGGAGCAATGGTCGTACCGGAGACAATGTTCTAAGCTGGATATCTAGCAGCAAGTGGAGACTTGATGTCTGAATTTTCTTCAGGACTGTGAGTGTATTAACATGTGACAGTGTAACATCCCCACAGAGTTTAGAGGAAGCTTCTGTGTCCTGCTCAGGCCATATAAGCCAGAGTGACCTTGTCTTCCTTGCAGGCTGTTCTCTGCACCATTGAAGCAGTGGAGCCCAGAATACATTTGCTGTTCATCAGCTTCCTGCCTAGACAACTAAGGTGCTCCGTTAGTCTCAAACCAACACATAGTTTGGGTTTGGGATGAATTTTTCTTTTGAATTGTTTTCAACACTGCAAGCAAATCTTTGTTGGTAGGACAGATGGTTATTGAATTTTGCCATAATTTTGCATAAAATCCATCCCCTGAAATGTGCACTGTCATTTTGGCTTAAGAATGTTTTGATATTTGACTTGCTCATATCATAAACTTCAAAGTAATAAATGGAATTTTACCAAATCTACCAGATCAACATATATGAATTAGAATAACCTCTGGGTAGGAATATTTGTACGTGATTAAAATTCACAGACTGGGGGGCGCCTGGGTGGCTCAGTGGTTAAAGCCTCTGCCTTCGGCTCAGGTCATGATCCCAGGGTCCTGGGATCAAGCCCCACATCGGGCTCTCCGCTCAGCAGGGAGCCTGCCTCCTCCTCCTCTCTTTCTCTCTGCCTGCCTTTCTGCCTACTTGTGATCTGTCTGTCAAATAAATAAATAAATAAATAAAAAATCTTAAAAAAAAAATTCACAGACTGTTGACTAACCATCCTATGTTAACTAAGTTTACATAATTGTATTTAAGAATATAGCTGTTTTGCTATTTAAGAAAATCCATAACATAGTATCACGTTATGAAGGTAGAATTAACTTTCACATTTCAAAGTTCTCTGTTAATCTTAAACAGTTTATATATCGCCTCAAGTTTGCCTGATCTTTGGTTAGAATTTAAACAAACCCTATTCAGGGCGCCTGGGTGGCTCACTGGGTTAAAGCCTCGCCTTCTGCTCAGGCCATGATCTCACGGTCCTGGGATCGAGCCCCACATCGGGCTCTCTGCTTGGCGGGGAGCCTGCTTCCTCCTCTCTCACTCTCTCTGCCTGCCTCTCTGTCTACTTGTGATTTCTATCTGTCAAATAAATAAATAAAATATTAAAAAAATAAACCCTATTTGAAATAAAAATAATCAATATATCTTTACATCAGATGCTGTACATTAAGAAGTAGCAAGCTGGGGCCCCTGGGTGGCTCAGTGGGTTAAAGCCTCTGCCTTCGGCTCTGGTCGTGGTCCCAGGGTCCTGGGATCAAGCCCCACATCAGGCTTTCTGCTCAGCAGGGAGCCTGCTTCCTCCTCTCTCTCTCTGCCTGCCTCTCTGCCTACTTGTGATCTCTGTCTGTCAAATAAATAATTAAAATATTAAAAAAATAAACCCTATTCAAAATAAAAATAATCAATATATCTCTACATCAGATGCTGTACATTAAGAAGTAGCAAGCTGATATTAATCTCTTTATAGACAGTATCTTTGGATGAATATTACCACTTTCAGAGCTATTATAGGCCAAGGATAATGTATGTTTAGCAAAACCTTGGAATGGTTAGGGAGTAAGGTATTTGTCATTGTTGTTACTTAGGTTTTTCATGAATTAAATAGCAACTTGAATCTCCTTTCTATTCTGATTTTTTTACTCTTGAAATGATGTTACTTATGCTATGCTAAGCAGAATAACATCCACATCTTTGAAAACTGATCATGAAGGCCAAGACTTGGATTCTTAAGGCAAAATATTCTACACTATAGAAACTGTAGAAGATTCCACATTTTTCAGAATTACAAAACATTCTCTGGCAATATTTTATAAATTTAATTCTTGACAGTTTGCTTGTTTTCTGTTCTCTATCTTTCAGAGAGATGGAAGACATCTCTCTGAAAGATAGAGAACAGAAAACTTATATATTTAAAGATTCCAGGTAATTAAGGTTTTACTTAATTAGATCAAGGTATTAAAGTTAATTTTGAAATACGACCCTCCAGAAAGAAAGTGAAAAATACTACAGACAGGCCATTTCTATTATCTGGCTGTGGTGAGGTCGTAATCCTCCGTTATGCCATATCTGGCCTGAGAGGAGGCATGGAAACATGGAGACTCATGAAAAGCTCTAGTTCTTACTCCCCAAAAGAGCAGCTGTGCTTAGGGATGCGTGGTTTTGAACTTCTGATGATGAGGGCCATGGGATCTAGTCCTTCACAGGGTTAGGGGCATCTGGATTCAGTTCTTCATGACTCAGTGGGTAAAAAGCTTGGTCTTTTTTCACAGGGACAGAGCTGGTGAGTGGATAATGTGTTTCAAGAAGTTCTAAAAGCCACAGAACTAGGCCAAGTTAAAAAAACATATGAGATCTCTGGTCTTTCTACTGAGCTTCAGACAAAAGGAACTGAGTGACTCAGTATTGCTTTGGATACTGCCTTTTTTGCCAATGACCTTGAATTATTTGTATAATATTTTTCACAAAGAACCTCACGCTTCTCACCTGTAAATGAGTATTGTAATAACAACCACCTAGTAGAGCTGTTTTGAGAATTAAAAATTATTTTCTATGCAAAATGCTGAGAGCAGTGCCTGGCCCTCAAGACATGCTCAATGAGGGGTTTTTTTTTGTTTGTTTGTTTTGTTTTGTTTTTTTTTTTGCTGTATTGTTATTATTTCTGTTATTACTATACCTGCAGTAATTTTTCCAATATGGAGCAGCATTTTAGTCCTTGTGTTTCTAAGACTCTTTTGAGAGTGGGAGGGCATATTTAGGTGAGTTTATTGATTCATTATTTTTTTTTAAAGATTTATTTATTTATTTTAGAAAGAGAGAGAGCGTGTGTGGGAGCAAGAGATAGCCCGCACATGAGTGGGGGAGGGGCAGCAGAAGAGGGAGAGGGAATCTCAAATAGACTCCCCACTGAGCACAGAGCCCGACAGGGCTCCATCCCAGGATGCAGTGATCATGCAGTGATCATGAAATCAAGAGTCGGGCGCTCAACTGACTGAGCCACCCAGGTGCCCTGGTTCATTATTTCAATACTTTTATGGAGTGCCTAGCAGTCAAGGTCCTTTTTGAGTACTAAGGCTACAATAGGAGCAAAAACCAACATGGTCCTTGAGCTCATGGAGCCTACTGTGTAGGAGGAATGTAATCTAAGAATCAATGTAATCTAAGAATCACACACATACATGTAAATTGCAACTGGGATAAAGAGCAGAAAGACGAGAATCAATCACAAGTCATGAGTTGATGAGTGACACAGGCTGGGTGGGAGCTAGAGGGAGGCCATTCTAGGCCGAGTGCTTATGAGGATCTGGGTGAGTAGCAGAAGGTGGCAGAAGTGTAGAGAGAGGGGCCATGAGTGATGTGCAGTGAGCCAAGCCTAGACAGGGCAGACCTAGAAGGGTCTCCAGATCCTGCTCTGGAAAGTGGCATCAGCATCACCTGGGAGCTGCTAAGAAATGTACAGTGTCAGGCTTTACCCCAGACCTACTGTCTCAGCCTCTCCCAGTGTGTTTCACATGCACACTAACATGTGAGAAGCCTTGTTTTTTATGGCATATTAAGGAAGCTTGTCTTTGTCTCTGAAGTTTCTGGAGAGTTTTAAGCAGAACCACAATGTGAAGATTGGAAGGGGATGAGTGAGGATGTGGGGCAACCAGGGAGGAGATTACTGAAGTCAGTAGAAATGTGGGGTTTCTGATGGGATTGCGAGATGAACTTGTTCAATGATTTCCTGCATTTTAACTAACCTTACTTTTTTTTGCTTGCCCCCAATAACTCCATTTTGGCTACTACACTGGATTGAGAAATTTTTAATTGAAAATTGAAAACTCTAATTTACTTAGTTGTAAATTTTTTCTTTGGAATTTATCCTTGTTGAAGACATAAAAGGCACCGAGCTCCTGAATAACAGGAGATAATCCACTGTGGCCACACTGAGTTGCCATTTTTCTGGTCAAAGCCAAACAAACCTGACAGTTATATTATTTATCATGAAAAGTTTTTTAGTGGTTTTTATCTCCCTCCCATCAAAAGTAAGTATATTAAAAATCCCACACATTTCTTGGGAAAATTTTTTTTTAGCTTTAACTATGAGTAATTTATTCAAATTGAGAATGCATATATTTATTCTGATCCTACTAGGTACTAGGCACTGGTTAGTTGCCTAGGGACTAAAAATAATTTCCTGGGCACATGATGTAAGGATTTGTTGAATGACTGAACATGTATCTTTACTTCCTGAGATTGTAGTTTAGTAACTTCAATATGTATGTATATGATCATGATCCCAAGTAGAAAGTGATAAATGCATAGGCCAGTTGAAATTGCTTCAACTGCAAGTGATAGAATGGAAAATAAGCTGTTCAGGCTGATAGAGAAGATTCAGAAATCCATCAGGGAGTCAGATTCCCTCTTCTTGCTTTTCAGCCACCTCCTTCATATAGATTTTACCTCAGTCTAAAATGGTTGCTTGAGGGGCACCATAGTGGCTCAGTCAGTTGAGTGTCTGACTCTCGATTTCGGCTCAGGTCATGATCTCAAGGTCGGAAAATCAAGCCCTGAGTCAGGCTCCATGCTCAGCGGGGAGTCTGCTTGAGGATTCTCTCTCCTCTGCCCCTCCTCCTGCTCACATGCTCTCTCTCATATATATATAAATAAATATATCTTTTTAAAAAAGTAATAAAATGAATGCTTGAGCTCCAGCCATTAGACTTTATTCCCACAAGCAGTCAAGAAGGACAATACCCCTCTTTTGGGGGACACTTCCTAGAAGTCACATTTTCCACTTCTAATTTCATCTCATGAGCAGGAACTCAGCCACATGGCCCCACATAGCTGCAAGAGAGGCTGGGAGATGTTGTGTTTATTCTAAGTTGACATATTGGCCCAACTAAATTTTAGGATCCTCTTTCTAAGATCAAAGGAAAAGAATAGATGCTAACAGCCGATCAGTTTCTGCCAAAGACCAGAAATTCAGATGAAGCAGAGGGAGATGACGCATATCTAGATGATCAAGGGAGGCTTTCTGAATGGGGTTGAAGATGAATTACTTCTCTAAGGATTTGAACTTAGGCAGGTAGATGAAGGAAAATAGTCTAGAGCTGTGATTTCCAAACCGTGAACTGAGGTACCCCCAAACTGCAGTGATGCACAGAGGCTCTGCTAGTTATTTTTAATTTTTGAGGGGAATCCAGCGATACTCAACATTTGTTGGTTACCAAATGAAATACTAGGTTGAGGTAGTTCATTGTCAACATTAGATTGTACTGTATTCCTTTTGATGTTGCCTGTCTTCATAAAGCTGGGTTCTTGGTGGTGGTTGTGTAAAACGTTGTTCCATGGAAAAATCTATGTGGAACAAACAATGAATGATGGTGATTTCCAATCTGATTCTAAGGTTTGAGGTATTGTGTACTGCCCAACAGATAAACACATTATATTTGTAAATAATTGTCATTATTGAAGAATAACATGAAAATGTTTATTTCAAATTATGTGTTGTACTTTTTCAAATGTCTACTAAGTTTTTAGGATAAAGATACTGATAAAATAATTGGACCAAGAGACTAAATAAGTGGAATTGTTAGGCATTTCTTTTGGTTTAGGCCACTGAAAAAAATTACCTGGACACGTAGTGCCCTGGACCATGGATACCTGGGAATCTCTGATTTAGGGGGTTAATTGAGTAACAAAGCTACTTTGTTTCATGTTCTTAACAAAGATGGTATTTAAAAAATTTTGTCTGTAATAAAATTCACTAAAATGTACTTCTTAAACCACAAAATTTTCTAGCTGACTTCAAAGCTTTTAATAGGAAATGTATGGAGTTGTACTAATAATCCTAGTAAAAGCTGATTGTATTAATTTTAGTATATTTTTTCTGAAAGGGAAATATTTTCACTTGTTTACCAAATACATTTTAAATTTCATGACTTGAGAATGGACTCCGTAAGGCATATACAATTTAAAAAGAGGTAGTAATTTGCATAATGATGCACAGAGCAATTTTTGTTTAGGCAATTTAATTCACTTATTTATTCAACAGGTATAATCCACTTCTGATTGTACTCAAGTGCTACTCCAGATGCCGGGTGTACAGTGATGACAAAAGGGAGGTATTTTCCTTTAAAGAGAGTGTCACAACTGAGTTAAAATTATTTATGCTATGATTACAGAAGCAGGTATCTTTTTATTCTAAAACAGTTTTTGCCATTTGCAGCTGTAGAAGTATTCCCAAGACTGTACTATGTGTTAGTGAAGTCAAATGCTGCAGGAAAGCAGAATAGGATAAAGGCTAATGCAGCTGAAATATCAACCGTGGTCTCTTTGACCTTTAAAATCTTAATAAAATGGACCTGAAATTCCATATACTCCTGCGAAAGTCCAAAGCCCTCCCCAGATCTCTGCCAAGCCACTGGGTCTATGCTTCTCATGATCATCTCTGGTTCCAGGCTCTCAACCTTTTGAATTAGTTCAGTTTGGAGATCATTTTTATGTTGCCTTTTCTCATCATCCAGTGATACACAGTCTCACACTGGAGCTAGGTTGTGGAGAATAAATTAGGGAGTGCAAGATTAAATGTAGGTAAATCATTCCAGGTGAGACACGATGGCAGTTTTTACTAGAATGTAGGATCTATGAGGCTGGAGACTTTTGCTCTGCCTGATATATAAGTGAACAAGCAGTACCTGACACACAGTAGGTGCTCAATTACTTTTTCCCGAGATAGGGAGCTCTGAAAAAAATACCAGACATGGGATAAGATTATTTATTTAGTTTTATACATGTTAGGTCTGAGGTATTTTTGTAACATCCACTGGGAAGAGGTCAAATGCCCAGTTGGATACAAAAGTCTGGAGCTCAGGGAAAAGATCTCTGCTTGCTAAGTAAAGATGTAAGTCACATGTGTAGGGCTGGCAATCGAGCTATTTGTGTGGGTGACATTGCCTGGAGAGTATGAATGTGAGAAAAGAACTTACAGAGAGAGAAGGAATAACCAGACAGGGAGGAGAAAGAGAAGTCAAAAGAAGAAAGTGTTTGAAGCAGATGGGAGGGGCTAACTGGGAATTCGATCTCTCACATGGTGCTGGGATGTCATTACAAGGATGACTGAAAAATATCTTTGGAATAGAGCAACATGGAGGTCATTGGTGACCATAGCAAAAGCTCTTTTGGTGCAGTGACAGAAGTGGGTCCCAAATCGTACAAGCGTAAACAGTAAGTGAAGAAATTTGGACAATAAGTATTAACAACTCCTAGGGGGTTTTGGATGAGAGAGAGAGAGGACAGTGGCTGAAGTGTGATATCAGCTTGAGGATGGTTAAAAAAAATAACTGGAGAGACCTAATAAAAAGCTGATGGCAGTGGGGAGAGAGGGAAAGAGAAAGGGAGAGAGCTTGAACATATGATTTAATGGAGAATTTAGATGTAAAATTCCTGAGAAGGGAGAAGGAGATGGAATCTTTCACAAAAGTAGAAGGATTCGTCTTAAACACGAAGAGCCTTTAATAGCTTCTGTGTTCCAACAGGAGGGAAGGTTCTATAAATGATCACGTGTGTAGGTTTAGAGTTAGGTAGATGAGGCACTTCTCATTTGATTGTTTTTTATTCTCTCTGTAAGATGGAAATCGAAGTGGGTCATCTGAGAGTGAGGGCAGAGTGGGAGATGGTAGTTTGAGGAGGATGGAGAAGGCTTTACATCAGCAACTGAGTAGTCCTCTACAGCTACATTCAACTGTCCAGGTGTAGATATAGAGAGAGTAGATCATTGGATTCATCTGGTGTTGGCTTTTACATGATGGAGTGGGGGAGAAGAAAATCCAAAGGGGTAGGCAGGTCCAGGGCATTAGCAGGAGTATTTTTTCATTAATGGTCCAAAGAGTCTAAAGGAGATATGTAGGGAATTGAAAAAAGGAGAGAGCTGATATAGTGGGAGAAGATAGAGGTACCCATGGACAGCAGGTCAGAATTATGTCTGCTTCAAATTCTCTACAATGTCTTACCTGATCCTCCAGCAAGAAATTGTATTCCTATCTTTCGAATTCCTATGGCACTTTAGCTGTAAGTCTCATGGTGCTTATCATTTGCTACCTTGACATATAGTTATATTATTTATGGACATAGCTCTCTTATTAGACTGAACTTTTGAGGGACAATTGGCCTGAAATCATTGTTATATCCATTACTGTGCTTATTATAATAGTAGGTGTTCAATAACTAATTGTTGAGTAAATAAGTATGTAGAGTATACTACTGCCTGTTTTGGGCTACAGTCCCACACTTGCTTAACTCCAAACCTGAAAGGGCATCATCCACCCAATGCTAGCCTTGTAATTAATGCAATATTGCAGATATTATATTCAATTGTGTCAGTGTGTTGGTGTGCAAACTTGGGAGCTTCCTCGGGTAAAATTTGAAACTGGCTTCCATATACAGAGGGCAAGGTGGTGCTAAAGAAAGAGGCAGACCACTTCAAATTGGTAGGTGGCAGGTTTAATAAGCATGGGAACTTACTATGAGGCTTGTTGGGACAGACACAAGGAGTACTTTTCCACACCTGCCAGCCAGAATCATTAAAGTTTATATAGAGGCTTTAACTGGGTTTAGTCATGTGTTTTGTCCAGATGGTCTCAACAGCACATTGCTCTCTCAAGGCTGCATTCTTGAAAATGACTTTGGCTGTGGGAACAGTGGTACATTTCAAGGACGTTTCAATAGGGTGAGGAGCCTCTGATTCTCTGGGTCCAGCTCACAGGCCAGTGGGTGGTCACATCCTTTTCATGGTCTCCTCTAACACAGTGCCATGTCTTCTTGCAGATCAAATTGTAAATGAACTCTGAACGATCTCACCTTGGCTGGTATATTAAACCAGGTGCAGAGGCAATGAGTCGGTAAAGGCATTAACCTAGAAGATCAAGCCATTCTCAAGCTAATGTCATATGTTCTTTCAAATAATATGTCTCATTGGGTATTCTTAAAATTACAGAGGCTATCATTACATCACAGTATATGTAGTGAACACTGCTTGCAATATGTGTTAGTGAACAAGAATTGATTCTGGTAGAGGCAGAATAAAGCAGAAATGGAGTATCATATATGTCTTGCAATTCAGAAGAACCTATCAGAGTTGCCTTTTTATCCATGGGAAATTATCAAGTACTTGTTATATGCTATAAATAATCAAGTGCAGGCCCAACAACGTCTTGTTTATAAGGCTCTGTCTCAAAGCTCCCTCGTTTTTCAAAATCAGATATCTGTTATAGGGGAAGAACCAATGAACCCTAAATAATGCATGGCATTGGGGGATGATGAAGAAGTGAAGAGGCTTGCAGTTCTTGAAGTAGTAGAATGTCTGTTAGCAAAGTATGGAAATCAGGAGAACTGGTTTAAGTGTAGGGATAGAGAGAAGACGAGTTTGATTTTGGACATGCTGAGAAGAGAGGCTTCTAAGCACTAGGCATTGGAAACATATGATACAATTTGAAAGGAAGTTTGGGACTCAAGAGATTTGGGAGTTAGTTATGCAGAGGTCATTACTCATGCTCTGAAACTGCCACAGGAGAAAATGCAAGGAGTGTCAGAAGTCTGAGAGAAAACCATGAGAAGCGCCTTCATGTGGGACTGGAGGAACAGCTCATAGTGTGAGATTCAAATCACTTTTAAAAAAAGATTTTTTTAATTTATTTGACAGAGATCACAAGTAGGCAGAGAGGCAGGCAGAGAGAGAGGAAGGGAAGCAGGCTCCCTGCTGAGCTTGACCCCAGGACCCTGGGATCATGACCCGAGCCGAAGGCAGAGGCTTTAACCCACTGAGCCACTCAGGTGCCCCACCCCTCAAATAACTTTTAATTTCATCTCAGATTCCTGTTGAAAAAGTCACTGCCCTAAGCTAGCCATTTGTAATAAACGAATTTCCAGACATCATCTCTGGCGAGAGACGGAACTAAAAATTAAAGTATTTAATTTAAATTTGAATTAGCAAAACTTCAAGTATTTGAAGATAAGAACTTTTATCTGAACCCCTTGAACTGCATCTCCTCATGGATGGATAGACTACAATGGCAGCGTAGACAGTGGAAGATGTCCTGAGGGATTGTCAATGTTTAACTAGTTAATGAGACAGGCTCTTTTTCAGTGTTCAACTTCAGTCACTAAATACATTTAACCTTGCTGACTGGCTGAAAATTCATTTTATCCAGATTCATGCAGAGTTGGGTTAGGACTGGTGAGACAAACAGCACTGAAGTCTGGGTAATGTCCTGTCTACACCCACTCACCAATATGTAACCACGGTACTAGGTTGTCTTTGCTTATAGCCCTGGGCCATGGTAATTTGTAGTCCTTCGGAATAATACTAAATTGGCAGATATGTTTAAAAAAATCAAAGTGGAATCATATTTAAAGTTCATGTACTCCTGAAAAACATTTCTGAAATAGATGATTTTCTCTGCTCTGGATGCGGTTGTACAGTTATTTGTTCATTTTTTAGCATGATTTAGTGACTGAGTTCATTTCCATGCCCTCAAGGACACGCACTGGAATCTCTCAGGACTGCTGCTGCTCTGAATGGACAGCCGAACTCTCAAATTCCATATGGCCTCTTGAGTTGCTTTGTAATATTAAAACCACGTTTCCTTTTCTCCTTTTGCTTTAGGTCTTGGGAGCTGTTGACAATAACATGGGTGATGGCTGCTCTCAGAAGGCGGCTACTGCTAATATTCTCCGCTTCCTGTTGCTGGTGTTGATTCCGTGTATCTGTGCGCTCATCGTCCTGCTGGTGATCCTGCTTTCCTTTGTTGGTGAGTGATGCTCCTGTGAGAGAAAAATGAAGTCAAAGTTCAAATGAGCCTAACCGTGATTTCTATTTAGTACTTAGGTAACCTAAAGTGTCAGCTTGATGGAGGGTTACCCATTGATTATCTTAGGCAACTCTGAAGTTTCAGCCACCGAAATCACTCTGCTGGTTATTCCTATTAATAGAAATTGATGGAGTAATTGATGCAGAACATTCGAAGTATAATTACCAGGTGTCAGGCACTTTGAAAGTCCCTGAGAACTTAGGGATGGTTAAATTAGTCTGTCTTCCATAGGAACTCATGGCTGAGAGGAAGACGTGATTATGACTTAAGGCAGCACATGTTGATGATGGAGGCATATGCAAGGTACTTTGGGGAACAAAGAAGCCCTCATGAGGCATTAACATTTTAACCTTTGGAATAGTCCATAGAAATTCAAGTAAGAAGGCAAAAACGCATGAGTTTGGCAGAGAAAACAGCAAGTGCCAAAATATGACCCCGTGATAGATGGAGATAGACTTTGGATAGTGGGTGGAATTTTGGCACTGGGAGGAACAGCAGCTAGATTGTTAGATAAGATCCGAATGACACAGGACCTTGCATGTTGTCCTAAGGAAATTGGGCTTCAACACCTGGATTATTGGTTTCCAAACTCTATTCCACGGAAACAAGTTTCAGGGGAGGAGTTTCAATGTTTTGACTTAACAATTCTACAAAATAAATCTTTAACACATACTCAAACTAAAAGTTTTAACCAAGTGGAGACCAGCAACCAAATAATTTGTGCTGACAGATTAATTCATTTGTATTTGGATCTTGCTATCTTTTTAAATAAACAATATGTTAAATTTAAAAGGTGAACGATTGGAGGATAATTTGGATAATCCTCCGATTTGGAGGTAATATCCAAAATATTACCTTTGGTAGCTACCTATTGCTATGAATTAGGATTTTTTTGATCACATGTCAGCAAGTGAGATAGAGAAATAAATACCAAGATGATTCTGATCAAATTGCTTACCAACAATTTTGAATTTTTTATTTCACCAAAACTACCTTTTATTTTCTCAAGTCTGTTTTTTTAATATGACACACATTAACAACTTATACAGTAAATTAATCCTAACAAAATACAGCTTGTATCTTATTTGTAGATATAAGGATCTTATCCGACATTTATTTGAAAATAGTATTTATCTGCTACAAAAATGCTTGAAAACCATTGCTATGGGTGGTAGTTTACCATTGGAGGATCTCTCCAAGTGGGGAGAAATCTGATCAAATTTGCATTTGCCGAAGACAGTAGACCTAGATGCACTGCAGAGGATTGGAGGCCGACAGGATTGGAGGTGGCTTTTTTGAGGCTCTGGCTGTGCCTACATTAGCATTTGTTAGCATTAAGTTAACATTAAGGCATTTGGTGCATTAAAATCAAGAGAAATCAAGACTGACTAGATTTTGGTGTGAAGAAGAGGAATCAATATTGACTGCTGGACTTTTGGCTTAGGAAATCAGGGTGATTTGGTGCCATCTGTTACTGTGGGAAATAAAAGTGGAGGAGTGGGATGCACATTGATGGAGGGCAGGGTGGAAGTTGAGTTTGGACATGTTAACTCAGAGATACTTGGGGGACAACAACATACAGTGGCATCATAGTCCGGGTGCATTCATCTTCGGCAAATTCAACAGTACAGGCAGGACCAAGAAACGAATGCAGGAATACAGGAACATGTTGCTTTTCTAAGGAAATTTCAAGGGAAATTGCGACTCTACATGATTTTGGGCCTCTGTGCTCCCTTTAGAACCTAACCCCCACTGCACTGTTATTAATCTAAAGCTGGAAGTATCCAGAAAGGGAGCTCAGAAGGGAGTCCTGACTTCAGTTACGAAGGTGGGAGTCTGACTGGCAGTTGAAGCAGAAGTAGATGAACCATAAAGAGGAAGTGTACTGATGAAAAGCTGAGGGTAAAGGCCCTGGAGTATTTAAGGGCGAAGATAAAGAAAGAGGAGGAAGCAAGGGGTACAGGAAGAATGGTCAGACAAGAGGGAAAAGAACCTAGAAATGCTGGGTTTCACAGCTGCCAAGAGAGGAGAGACACTTCAGAGGTCAGAGGGTGATAAGTAAGAAGACGGAGAGGGGCACCTGGGTGGACTCCGTTCGTTAAGCCTCTGCCTTTGGCTCAGGTCAGATCCCAGGGTCCTGGGATCAAGCCCCCTATTCAGCCCCCCCATTGAGCCCCCCATCAGGCTCCCTGCTTCCTGCTTCTTCCTCTCCTACTGCCTTTCCTCTTCCAGCCCATGCCCTCCTGCGGACGTGCTCCTTCTCTCTAATAAATAAATAAGATCTTTTTTTTTGAAAAAAAGAGAAAGTGGCTCAGCCCAGGAGCATTCAGGTTTTTTCTTTTTTTTTTTAAACTTTTATTTTTTCAGTGTTCCAAGATTCATTGTTTATGCATCACACCCAGTGCTCCATGCAATACGTGCCCCCACCCAATACCCACCACCAGGCTCATCTGACCCCCCAACCCCCCTCCCCTCCTAAACCCTCAGTTTGGTTTTCTATTGGAGTTTTAGTCAGCCTGTGCCCACATTGTACCAACTGTGGCCAGCTCTCAGGCTAGAGGCTGGACAAAACTGAAGTTCATCTTTGCCACCCTTTCCTTCCAAGACTCCGCGCCCCTCCAGAGTTGGCCGGCTTTTGTTTCCTTTCCAGGGTCTTCAAGTACTTTTTTGTGTGTTTTGTCTAGATTCATAGTTGTTATCTGTGCGAGTATCTGTCTGGTTCTACCAATCATACCGCTGTCAGTTTTAAATCTAATCCTATTAATAGTGTATTAGAGGCTCACACACATTGAAAACTCCTTCCTTTCATTCTCAGGGTAGAATGCAAATAGAAGTTTTAAACACATTTTAAGTACCTCAGTGCTGAAAGGCCTCTCAACAGAGGAGAGATGCAATTAAGACAGTGCTTATTTCGGTTAAGTTTGTTTGTTTATTAGTTCCTATCCTTATAGCTTTATTGAAATATAATTCACATATCTCCTTAAAGTGTGTATTTGAATAATTTTTAGTATATTCACAGGTAAGTGTAACCCTCACTACAATCAATTTTGGAACATTTTTACCACTTTAAGAAGAAACTATACTTTTCACTGTCCATCTCTTATCTTTCCATAGCCCCCCTACCCCAGGCCTAAGCTACCACTAATCTGTGTAATAATGTCTCTATAGATTTCCCTATTCTGGACATTTCATATCACCATATGTGGGTTTTGTAACCAGTTTTTTTTTAAGATTTTACTTATTTATTTGACAGATAGAGATCACAAGTAGGCAGAGAGGCAGGCAGAGAGACGGGGAAGCAGGCTCCCCACTGAGCAGAGAGCCCAATGCAGGACTCAATCCCAGGACCCTGTGATCATGACCTGAGCCGAAGGCAGAGGCTTAATCCACTGAGCCACCCAGGTGCCCCTAACCATTTCTTTTTATTTGGCATAATATTTTCAATGTTCTATTATATTTCTACTATAGTCTATTATATCCTATTATGTTCTATTTCATGTTCTATTATGTTTCAGTACTCCGTCCCTTCTTACAGCCAAATAATATTCTGTTGTGTGGATTTACCACATTTTCTTTGTCCATATTCCAATTTTAGTTGTTTCCATCTTTTGCCTATTATGAATAATGTTGCTCTGAACATTCATATGCAAGTTTTTGTATGAACATATGTTTTCATTTCTTTTGGGTTAATACCTAGGAGTAGATTTCTTTTGTTACTGTATATGGGATTAGGAAGTATACCATTTATAACTGCTTCTAAGTACCACTATGGCTTATATTTAGGTAACCTTTAGAAAGGGGGGGTTTCCTGGACATTTTCTTCAAAAGCATTCTTTTCATAGATTCTACACCAGATGATATATGGATATATCAAGTAATATCTCCTCAAATAAACATTTCCTATTTTATAACTGAGATGTTTGTCGCTGTAATGAGCAATAAAACCATTTTATATTTGTGTGCAACGGGGGTGGGAGTTAAGGTGGTAGGAAAAGTAAAAATGAAAGAAGATGGGATCGGGAGGGAGACAAACCAAAAGAGACTCTTAATGTCATAAAACAAACTGAGGGGGGTGGGGGGAAGAGGGGTTGGGAGAGGGTGGAGAGGGTGGTGGGGTTACATTATATGTTTAAATAAAGCTTAAATAAAGTTGAAAAAAAAAAAACAAAAAAAAACCCAAAAAACAACCTCATTAAATCCTGCTTACTTTTAAACATGTTCTGTTTGGTTTGTGTTTATAACTCCATACCTTTCAAAGTTTTATAGTTATTTATGGCATAGTTATACTATGGGATGGTGGGATGCCAAATTTGTATAAATTTTGTGTAAATAACAGGAGCTGTAGCTTCAAAAGACAAAGATAATAGTGAGAGGATTATTATTTAGGAAGAGATAATAAAAGCTTTATGCTAATACATATGCATTATGTGTCTCTAATTTTGTCTCTTTGGGCTTCTCTCATGTATAAAATGAAGTGGCAGAGAGATTCCTGAAGATAAGAGAGTTGGACTTTTCTGAATAATTATTTCAGTGGCAGGATGTAGAACAGAGCAATAGCAAATAGTTTCTCTCCTCAACCCCCAAAACCGAAGTTAGAACTACAAAGTCTTAGTTTCGTTTCGTTTAGTGTTTCTAAAATCAGCAGATACTGTGAGCTGTCCATATGGTTCCAAAGATTTGGACTCTAAAGTAAAGATTCTGTTTTTTAAAAAATCGAAGTCCAGGATCAGATAGATTAGAAGGTGGCTTTTACCAAACATTTAAGGAAGAGTTAATATGTATTCTCCTTAAACTATTTCAAAAAATAGAAGAGGAAGGAGAGCTCACAAAAACATTCTATGTGGCCAGCATTACCCCGATACCCAAACCAGACAAAGGCAACACACACACACACACACACACACACACACACACACACACTATGAGCCAATATCTTTGATGAACACAGATGCAAAAATCCTTAACAAAATAGCAAACTATTCAATAATACATTAAAAAGGTTATCACCACAATCAAGTGGGACTTATTCTGGGGATGCAAGGATAATTTAATATTTGCAAATCAATCAATGTGATAAACTACATGAACAAAATGAAGAATAAAAATCATGTGATCATCTTAATAGATGCAGAAAAGCATCTGACAAAATTCAACAACCATTCATGATAAATACTCTCAACAGTGTGAGTGGAGGGAACATGCCTCAACCTAATAAAGGTCATGTATAAAATACCCACAGCTAACATCATACTCAATGGGGAAAAACAAAGAGCTTTTCCTCTAAGATCAGGAACAAGACAAGGATGTCCATTCTCACTACTCTTATTCAACATAGTACTGGAAGTCCTAGCCACAGCAATCAGAAAAGCAAAAGAAATAAGAGTCATCCATATTGGTAAGGAAGAAGATAAGCTGTCACTATTTGAAGATGACTTGATACCATGCATAGAAGATCCTAAAGACTCCACCAGAAAACTATGAGAAATAATCAATGAAGTCAGCAAATTTGCAGGATACAAAATTAACTCCCAGAAATCAATAGTATTTCTGTACACTAAGAATGAGTAGCGTCAATAGGAGAAATTACAAAAACAATTCTATTTACAATTGCACCAAAAAGGATAAAATACCTAGGAATAAACTTAACCAAGGAAGTGAAAGACTTGTACTCTGAAAACTATAAAACACTGATGGAAGAATTGGGGATGACAGAAACAAATGGAAAGATATTCCATGCTCACGGATTGGGAGAATGAGTATTGTTAAAATGTCCATACCACCCAATGTCCAAACAATCTACAGATTCAGTGCAGTCACTATCAGAATACTAAGAGCATTTCTCAAAGAACTAGAACAAGTAATATTAAAATTTTGATAGAACCAAAAAGACTCCAATTAGCCAATGCCTTCTTGGGAAATAAGAATAAAGCTGAAGAGATCACAATTCCAGATGTTAAGATATACTACAAAGCTTTAGTAATCAAAACAATATAGTGCTAGCATAAAAACAGACACATAGGTCAATGAAAGAGAATAAAGAGTCCAGAAATAAAGCCATATTTATATGGTCAATTAATCTATGACAGAGAAGACAAGACTATGCAATGGGAACAAATGGTGCTGGGAAAACTGGACAGCTGCAGGCAAAAGAATGAAATTAGACCACTTTCTTATACCATGTTTATGTTTCTTATTCAAAACATAAACATTCACCATTCAAAACATAAACACAAAATGGATTAAAGAGGTAAATGAGAGATCTGAAACCATAAAATTCCCAGAAGAAAATATAGGTAGAAATTTCTTTGATAGTGACCATAGAAATGTTTTCCTTGATATGTCTGTTCTAGCAAAGGAAACAAAAGCAAAATTAAACTATTGGGATCACATAAAAATAAAAAGCTTCTACACAGTGAGGGAAACCATACACAAAACAAAAAGACAATGTATTGAATGGGAGAAGGTATTTACAAAAGATATATCTGATAAGGGGTTAATATCCAAAATATATAAAGAACTTATACAACTTAACACCAAAAAAACCCCCCCAATCAGATAATCTAATTAAATATGGGCAGAGGATCTGAATAGATATTTTTCCAAAGAAGACATACAGACACATCAAAAATTGCTCACCATCATCAATCAAGGAAATTTGCAAGGAAATGTAAATTAAAACAAAATGAAATACAACGTTTTGGCTCTCAGAGTGGCTAAATCAAAAACATAAGAAATGATAAGTGTTGGTGAGGATGTGGAGATAAAGGAACCCTTGGGCACAGCTTTTGGGAATGCAAATTGGTGAAGCCCTTGTGAAAAACACTATGGATATTCTTCAAAAAAAATTAAGGTAGAATTACTGTGTGATCCAGCAATTCCACTACTGAGTATTTACTCAAGGAAAAGGAAAAAACTAACTCAAAAAGATACACGTACCCCTATGTTTACTGCAGCATTACTTACAATGGCCAAGATATGGAAGCAACCCAATTGTCCATCAGTAGACAAATGGATAAGAGGCAGTATATAGATAGATAGATAGATATAGATATATAGATATGAAATGGAATATTTTGCAGCCATTTAAAAAAAGATGAGATCTTGCTCATCAATGGGCCCACAGTCTATTATGCTGAGTGCAATAACTCAAACTGATTTCACTCATATGTGGAATCTAAAAAACACAAACAAAAAGCAGAATCAGACTGTAAGGACAAAGAACAGACTGATGGTTGCCAGAGGGAAAGGGGTGGGGGATGGGCAAAGTGGGTGGAGAGGAGTGAGAGATGCAGGCTTCCAGTTACCACCAAGAGAATAAGTCACAGGAATAAAAGGCACAGCTTAGGGTACACAGTCAGTGATATTATAGTAGCATTGTGTGGTGACAGACGGTAACTACACTTGTGAGCATAGCATAACAGAAGTTGAATTACTATGTTGCACGTGTGAAACTAATGTGACACTCTATGTCAATTATACTCAAAAATGTTTTTTTTTTAAAGATTTAGGTTGTTGAAAGACATTGAAAGGAAAACTGAAGAGTGGGGGAGTTATAATATTCTACCTAGGTTTTTATTTCTTTAGTTATAGCTTAATAATGGAGAGCCATGTGACATAGAAAAATAATTTATAATAATTTACAAGGCTGGGGTTTAGTGTTCTTTCTCTTCTGTTTACTAGATGTGTGGGTTTTGGTCAGATGCTTTAACTTCTCTGTCAGAAGAATTAAATTCTTACTCATGTCACAGAATTATTATGTAAGTTGAATGAAATTAAATTTGTTGTAGTCTTTTCATAAACAACAGAAGTTATTATGGAAGTAAAGAATTAGATTTCATTATACTCAAAAATTGACTAAAAACGTGTTTATTTCTTTTTAACTCTATCCATAAGAACTAAAATTTTTGTGCTATGTCATTGTAATCCCATAATCCATAACCCCAATAACTCTACAACCTAGACATCGCCACAGTATGTTTTAATTGCCAGTGAAGTCTAGGAAGGAATAAATTTGACTGTTGGATCTGCAATGTGATGGCAAGTTTTACATGGCTCTTATACTTAGACCTGAAGTTTAATTTCAGAGGCTAATCCATTTATCAGAATTAAACCAGCAGCAGGTCATGCTGCCTTCCCATGCCTAGAAGAGTCAGCTTTTGTGATAGAGTACTTTGTTAGACATTGCATCAATATCTGCCTTAAATTATATATAAATATATAATAATACATAAACACATATATGCAATATTTAAAGTAAAATTATTTTGGTATGTTGGGAAACATTCGACAAAATAGAATTGTAGCTGTATTTGACCCTATTTGGCACTATTTGACCCTTTAATGAACATTTACTGAGTGCAAGGCAGTGTGTTATGGCATTGAATAAAACCTACCCTCATGGGCTCCACAGTTCAGTGAGGGACGAAGGCATTAAAAAATGATCACACAATTAATTAATGACACCAGAGGTGACTCTGACGTGGGAAGAGACAGTTGCTATGTGAGTTTATGACAGTGGCCCAAAGCTAGTTTGAATCGAGGACAGACTTTTCGGTTGGAGTGGCACTTTCAACATGAACTCCATGAGAATGTGGAGTATGGGAGTGACTATGTTTAATCTGGTAGAGGCTTTTACAAGGTGCCTTTGGCAGGCGTGGGGAGAGAAGGTTGAAGTGGGTAGAGTATGTGGCAGGAAGAAAAAATATGGGGATATCGCAACAGTTCTCCAAGTGTGGTGTTTTGGACTTTGTTTGCGCTGATTTTTTGCAAACTATTAGTCATCTTAATTTCACCAAACTTATGGCCCAAAAAGTCTCATTAGCTTGTTTCCTGTCTTCTTTCCCAGGCTCTTGAAGTCTTGATTTCAAAGGCCCTTCTATTCATACACTTCTAAAATAAATTTTGTTTGTTTTAGCCATAAGCTTATCAAGGGTGGTCTAAGGTAACTTTCTTAATTTTTGTAGTACTGTGAAAGGACAATGTGTGGCCAGTTAATTTTTTGTTTTGTCATGCAATGAAGAAGAAAGAAAAATTATAGTGGTGGAGATTTTAGGAAATATGGCAAATAACCCTTTTTTCTTGAACTCAGGAGAAATATTCCTCTACAAAAGTGACTTTCCTCTTCAAAAATGCTAGCTGAGCTAAAGATCATTGAACTTAAATATAGTTTTTCTCTTAGCAAACTTCTTTACGCTTGTGGCTTTTATAAGAATTTGGAATTAGAAGAATTTTAACTTCCTAACTTATAAATCACATTAACATGGAAAAACCTCCCAGATCCTTATTTCCATACACCAGAAATCTAAGATCCTCTGTGACCTTTTATGACCTGACTCCGTATTCCTAAGTCCCCAAATTCCCTTGATAACCCTGGCCTTCAGGTACAGATTCATGGACACAGAGTTCTCAAACTTGAGAATAGTTTTTCTTTAATTGCTCAGGCCTGAGGTTATATGTAATGTTTAAAGCTTTCTGAAATAGGAATCTAAACCCTTGTACTCAAAGTGTGGTGTATGGGGACAATGTCAACATTACTTGGGAGTTTGTGTGAAAAGATCCCACTCCAGACCTGCTGACCTTGTATTCTAGCAAGATCCCAAGGTGATTTCTGTGCTTTATTCTGTCCTCAACCCACTGCAATCTAATCTTCCTCTCTTTCTTTTTTTGTCATACTACTAAATGTTCTTTCTGAGGCACCAGTGACTTTTTATCCAATGCACAGCATTTGAAACCAATGTGCATTTGAATAAGATTTTAAAAAAAGATATAAGATTAAAAAAGAAAAGAAAAGAATATAACAACCAAAACTGGGTAACAGAGGACAGGAGGGTGGTCAGAGGAGATAGATTTTCATCTTCATTCATAATGTGGAGCCAACCATTTTCCTAAAATAGAGAATGAAGTTTGACTTTTTTTTAAAGGTATTGTCCAAAAATTAATAAATAAAAATGATAAATATTACCACTTGAAAAACAAAACATCTTGGTGGAAAGACCAGGCTTTGAAGTCAGATTGCATGGCTTTGAATTCCTGCTCACTTGCTGGCTTCAATATCTTGAGCAATTTTCATAGAACTTTCTAGTTCTCACTTTTCTCTTTTGTAAAGTAAAATGACATTAGTATCTACTTCATAAGGTTGTGAAGAGTAAGTGGAATAATGGATCTAAAATGCTGAGCATTAAATGCTCAATAAGTGTAATTATTATTGTCCTTTAAAAAAAAAAAAGCTCATGCTTTCTCTCTGTGTTTGTTTTTGCCAGTTCCAAAGGAGCACGTTCATGGTTAGTTGGTGCCAGCAACATGTCTGTCATTCACCTGGGATCATATGACCAGATACGATCTTATCCAGTCTTGACTACTCCTTTCTTTTCAAAATGCGCTTCTGTTTTGCCTGCATAATCTCACTTCTGCTTTTCTGCTATTTCTGGTAGCTGTTTCTCTGTCTGCTTGAGCTCATCTTTCTTTACCTACCCATTAAATGTTGGGGTTTCCGTCCTAAGGTCTCTCTCTTCTCACTTGACACCCCTGCCTCTCTAGGCAATGTCATCCACTCCCATGACTTCATCATCTGTACATTTCAACAAATATTCATTAAGGCCAACGCTGGTGCCAAGCATTCTGCTGGGCACTTGAGATACAGACGTGCACAATACATTTTCCTACCTTCAAGGAGGCAGACAGGGAAACAGACGATCGTTCTTGAGAGTAGATGTGATACAAAGAGTGTGTGCTCTGGAAGATATAAATTTGTGGGGGTCTGGCAAGTCATTCTGGAGGAAATGTTAATATTCTTTAGATTTAGACTTTTTTCCCCTTGAATGTTTTGCAGGCGTTGTAGACTCAATGTATTTGTAAATTATCTATTGTAACAGTCAGGATAGGCTGTGCTGTCCTGTATAACAAAAGTAATCCTAAAATAATAACAATTTAAAAACAATAAAGGTAATTTCTCATTGGTGTTACAAGTCCTTTGCAAATGGCATGGGGGCTTTACTCATTGAAGTCATTCAGGGACTAAAGTGATGGGCCAGCCATCATCTTGCACCTATGCAGTTATTGTGCCAGAGAAAAAGAAAAAGAACCCTGGAGATTCTTTTTTTTAAGCGTATGATACAGTGTTATTAACTACAATCACCAGGATGTACACTAGATCCCTGGAACTTATTCATCTTATAACTGGAAGTTTATACCCTTTGACCAATGTCAAAAACATCCAGAGACAGAATTAGGTCAGAGAATGTAACCCACACATGTGTCTTAGTAGAATGTGAGAGAACTGAAAATTTTTGATCAATAGCACTAATGATTACCACTTCTCTCTCAGTGTGTGTGTGTGTGGGGGGGGTCACTTCAGATACACTGTAATTCAAACCAGAAACCTGGAAGGGACCTCTGGCTTATTCCCTGTCACTCACAATTTTGCCTCTGAAAACTCTCTTCCAAATGTTACCTTTGTCTTGGTTGCTTTTGCCTTGGGTCAGGCCATACTCTTTTCTCACTCAGACTATTGTAGTAGCCTTCTTATTATCCTCCAGACTTGACCCCATTCCAGCATCTTCCTGCTGCCAGAGTGATCATTCCATTGTGCCACCCTATTTAAGATCCTTCAAAATTCTTCATCATAAGAACAATTCCAGAACTTTAACAGGAACTATTTTTCACAATGTGGCTGCTTCTTCTTCTCTCCCTTTTCCCCCTACCAGTCCCGGGTGTGCTGGCTGTGTTTAAAGACCTGCTGCTGGGCTTTGCATATCTTCCCTTTGTTCCATATAGAAAGTTCTATTACCACACCGCTTCTTCCTCACAAATGCTTTGCTCAAACCTACACAATCATTAACTATCTTTTAAGATTTCTACTGAGGATGACTCTCCCCTAAGAAACCTTTCCTGACTTTCTCAAATGGCATGACAAGCTACTTCTCTACTTTCTGTCACCAGATTGCCTTATGCATATCATTCTCAGAGCCCTTGTATCATGGTTTGTATTTTTAGACAAATGCCTGTTTCCCTCAACTAATTTATAAACATCTTGATGATAAGAAGCTCTTACTAAATGTTGTGTTTTCAGCAGAGAGTAAATACAAAGTTCCTGGCACATTGAAAATGCCAAGTAAATGTGTTACCACATGGCTAGAGATATAAAGATAAGGAATTACTTTTAAATTCATATCATAGGAAGATAATTTTTTCTCCATGCATTGGATGGTTGGTTTTTTCCAACTTGCACAACCTGTTCAAAGTGAGAAGTGTGTGTGGGTGCATGTGTATGTGTGTGTATCATGTACCAGCTCAATTCTTGGGTAAGTTAAATAACTCTTGAAAGCTTCATTTTCCTTCTCCCTGAAACTCTGTAAAGAGCTAGTGATGGCATCTGTTTCAAAAGATTGTTGGAAAGGCAACTCCATATATGCCTATAGTGAATATCCTTAGCAAGATACCTATGTTAGTTCCCTATGACTGCTAAAACAAATCAATTACTTAGTAACTTAAAATGACATAAATATATTAACTTTGAGTTATGGAGGGCAGAAGTCCAAATAGCATTCTGCTAAAAGTAAGATATTGGCAGGACTGTAGTCCTTCTGGGGGCTCTAGGGGACAGTCTGTTTCCTATCTTTCCTAGTCCCTGGAGGCTTCCTGCATTTCTTGGCTTGTGGCCTCTTTCCATGTGCAAAATGAGCAATGGTCTATTGAGTCGTATGAGGCATGGCTCTGATGCATACCCACTCACCTCCCTCTTCTTTAGAAAAACCCCATGACCATTTAAGCCATACAACCTTGATCAGTGTGGACTTGTATTAACTTGGCATGAAAGAGCCCCACTTCATTCACTCCAAAAGTAGGTTAAGTGATTCACTTTTGAACATTTCCTTAGCCATTTTTGTTATGTGGGATGCATTTATTGTAAGTAGAAATTGGTATTTATTTAAAAGTACCTTAGTAGCCCTAGAAAAGCAGTTTTACTTTCATGACTATCATTGTGTAGTAATGACTAAAAGTTATTGAGAACTTACTATGTGCCAGAAACTGTTCCAAATGTGTGTGTGTGTGTACGTGTGTGTTTATATATATAGAGAGAGATTAATTTGATCTATGACCACTCCCATGAGGGGAGGGCCTTTTATTTTCCTTATTTTATGGCATTTGAGAGTTTTCCCAAAGTTTCAGGGCTAGCAAGTACCAGATATGGGATTGAAATCCAGGTGGTCAAGCTGTAGGACCTGCACATTGAACCCAGCACTATAAAAATAGGAATGTAGAAAGGATGGGGCAAAAGGGGAAGAATGAACCCTCCACTTTGGGCTAATAACCCTCAGCACTTTTACAGCTCATCATGGTATAGCCTGAGGGTATTCAGTCTTACTGAGTTCTAATTTTTGTTCTTAAAAAAAAAAATGCATCATAGATGACCAACTGTGAGTTGAGAGTTGGTGGGTTACAAATTGTCTAATGAGTTCAGGCTTTTTAGATAGGTCCTTAGGTGTGTTTCTTCCCCCTCTGTCTATTTGTTGGTCTGTCTCTCTCTTTTTTTTTTTTTTTAAGATTTTATTTATTTATTTGACAGAGAGAGATCACAAGTAGGCAGAGAGGCAGGCAGAGAGAGAGAGAGAGGAGGAAGTAGGCTCCCCGCAGAGCAGAGAGCCCTATTCGGGGCTTGATCCCAGGACCCTGAGATCATGACAGATCAAGGAAGAGGCTTAACCCACCATGATGCCACCCAGGCACCCAGTCTCTTTAAGATTGTACTTGAGGAACAGTAACTCCAACCACTACCCTATATCATGGATTACCTTTGCCTTTCTATCTATTCTGCCAACTTGCTTTGATATGTGAGTTTAAGACCAGGGAAGCTGAATTTTTTTTTCAAACCATTTTTTTGAAGATTTTATTTATTTATTTGACAGAGACACAGCAAGACAGAGAGCACAAGCAGGGGGAGTGGGAGAGGGAGAAGCAGGCTTCCCACTGAGCAAGAAGCCCGATTTGGGACTTGATCCCAGGACCCTGGGATCATGACCTGAGCCGAAGGCAGCTGCTTAATGACTGAGCCACCCAGGCACCCAGGAAGTGGAATTTTTGCAGAAAGTTGTTATCCAAGTCAATGTTTCCTAAGAAAGTCCATGTTTCCAAGGACCTCTTAGAGTAGAGATGCATTTAACACTTTCGCCACGGTTGTTAGATGAAAAAGATAAAGGAAAGATTATTAATATGGCTGATCACCCTAAACAAAATGTGAAGAAAAACTGTTGACATATTTCAGAGGGGAAGGCACTCCTTTTAAGTGAGTTATTCAGGGTTGTAACTGTGAGGAGTTGGCATTGCCAGAAATCCGTGGACAGAGCCAGATGCTGATTCAGAGGGTTAGAATCATAAGTCGGTCACCTTTATGGGCTTTAAAAGTTCATAACAGCCACATTAGTGGAATTAACATGTTACTGAGAAAAGGCTATTTATGTCAAAATAAGTAACAATGAGAGCAACTACATAATGGATGAAAATAAAATCATATCTAATTAATTCATACATTCTTCTGTATGAAAGAAATACATATTATACATATTATACAGTCATCAAGTCTATCACATTTAAGATGACTTTAATATTGACTCAGAATCACACAGACGTTTTGGAGAGTGTGTTACCTGCACCACATGGTCACAATTGAGCGTTTATGCTGCACCGTTTTATTTAGAATCTTTCGGCAGATGAAACTGTTGACCTTAGTTAGCTAGAAAACAGCTGCTTTTCTATTTTGATTTGTAGTTAATGTTTTCCAAGTGTCAGGCACATGTAGAGAAATTTTTTCCATAGACTGATATTAAACATTTTATTTATATTTCTTTTATTTTTAATGGTCCGTGGACTGTTTGGCAAAGTGGGAGCCAATGAGATCATTCATTGTAAATTCCTTTAGGAAAAAAAAAAAACAACAAACCTCCCTCGGGTATTTCTATAATGAATCAATATCACATTTGTTTATTTTAGTGACATACTCAATTATAGTGCTATATTCTGGAAACAGTCTGTTGTCTATTTTTACTAAGTTAAAAATACATCATCTCTTTCAAAGTTTTCAGGAGTTTCTGCTGAAGCCAAAGCTAGGTGATTTCCAGTATCTTAGGTTTGACTATTTTGTCAATGAATGAATAACTCAAGAAAGTGACGAGTTGGTAATCTTAGTTTAATGACTATATCTTATTGATCATATTATATTTATATTTTCTGGTCAAAGATGAAGATAATTTAGTTCCTTCTCTCAGTTTTTCTAGAATTAGAGTTTTACTTTTGGGGGTTTTTATGATATAGTGTTGGTAAACATATGGGCCCTATTATTTTTATTTATCTGTTATGCATAGGTCATTGAAATTTGGAAAATGTGGAGGGATATAAGGCCAAAGCTAAGCATGCACTATTGTCCTTTGGTGGCAGATAGCAGAGATATGAAGAGCTTGTGTCCTGGGTACTAAAGATCATAAAATTATTTTTGAAATTGAGAACCTGAGAAAAGAAGAAGGAAACGCTATAAGATTTACCACATCTCATTTATTTGTTGCAAGTCTCAGGTGAGGTGGAATTGCCCTAAATTCTTTGGGCATGGGGACCCCGAGATGGGAGACTCGGTTTCTCTACCTGAAGCTTTTGAGAAAGCAGTAGTCTCTTCACAGAGTTAGTGTACTCATGGTAGAAGAGAAACTCTCTTGGTTCTCCCAGTGAGGTGAGTAGTTTTGCTAGCCATCATCTTTCTCTTTGTGTTTGCCTGGGTAGAATGAAACTTGGGAAAGTAACTCTAGGGTTTTCATAATGGTTTGTTTTTTTTTTTAATGAATACTTCTAGTAATGTATCAAAATATCTTTTTTTTTTTGTCTTCCAGGAACATTAAAAAAGGCCTATTTTAAATCAAATGGGAGTGAACCTTTGGTCACTGATGGTGAAGTTCAAGTGTCTGATATTATTGTTACAAACACAATTTGTAACAAGAGCACTGTGACATCTGCTACACATCCCAATCAACACATTCCAGCCTGGACCACAGATGCTTCTCTCCCAGGGGACCAAAATCACAAGAACACAAGTGAGTCTGAGGGTGCTGAATACTCATGCCCTTTAATGTCTGCAGAACCCACAGATGGACTTTTAAGTGTGGCAGTCAATGCTCTTAACTCACAATCACTTGCAGGTCACACAGGCAAAACTCCATTCTCTTATCTGGCAAACGTAACTAAGAGTGCTATTCCTAAACAGGAAATGCCATCAGCTCAGCTGTCCAGATAGGGAGAAGGGTAAGAAATGAAAATGTATCAATGCCATTCAACATTGCTGAGATGTACGGCTTGCTCCAATCCAATGGTATGGATTTTATGGTGGTTCACCTTGAAAAATTTGTGTTTCTGTTTTGAAGTTTTTTGGTTTTTTAAAAATTTATTTTATTTTATTTTTTAGATTTTATTTATTTATTTGACAGACAGAGATCACAAGTAGGTAGGGAGACAGGCAGAGAGAGAGAGAGAGAGGAGGAAGAAGGCTCTCCATGGAGCAGAAAGCCTGATGCAGGGCTTGATCCCAGGACCCTGGGATCATGATCTGAGCTGAAGGCAGAGGCTTTAACCCACTGAGCCACCCAGGCGCCCCTCTGTTTTGAAGTTTTAAGTTACTTCTTTTGAGATGGTTAAATGAAGAAGTAAGTGAAGTTACTTATTTTATTATTGGTGCCTTGGGAGAAGGATAGGAATTCTATGATAGAATGTCAATGATTTAATGGGAAGTATTCCCCCTCCCCATTTGCATTTGAGGTGCTCATGTGTTCTTTGTACCTTATTTCCTTCTTCTCCTTCTTTTATTGGCTGCACGATTTACTGTACGTGTTGGTGACTGACAATCACATCTTGAGGAAAAGGGCGTGTATGAGAGGACAAATGGAGGGATCTGTCAGCTCTTCCAGAACAAGAGTTGGAAGAGAGAGAGAGAGAGAGAGGACAGAGTGTGGAGCTGGGACCAGTTAGATGGTGGCAGGCAATATGCTCTGGAATGTGGTTCTATTTCTCAGTATCGCTCAGATTTTTAGTAAAGGCATTAAGCTTCCAAGAATGCTGGTGGGGGAAAAGTTGTGGGTAAAGTTTCCCAAGAGCTTTGGCTCTGATCCAGTTAGCGCTGGCAAAATATAATCAGAGCACAGTCACTGTAAGAACTTTCTTTGCAGTTTTAGTTCTTATTTTCTTTTTTCTAAAGATTTTATTTATTTGAGAGAGAGAGAGAGAAAGTAAGAGAGAGAGAGCACTCAGGGGGAAGGGCAGGGGGACAAGCAGACTCTGTGCTGAATGCAGAGCCCAACATGGGGCTCATTCCTAGGACCCGGAGATCATGACCAGAGCCCAAGTTAGATGTAACTGACAGAGCCACCCAGGCATCCCTTAATTCTTATTTTCTACTTCCTAAAACAAGATTATATGGTTGAAAATTGTATGAAGCCCATCCATTCACGGTCATTTTCTGGTTTGTTCTTCCCTCTTTCATGAAAAACCCCTTGGTCTAGGACAGAGTATTGATTTTCTTTCTGAGCCAGGAAGGGAAGGATTAAGCTAACTTTTAGCTAGCAAAGCATAGGTTTGTCAGTGTCTGGAGAAAAGTAGAATTATTCTATTGCTCTAGCTTCAAAGAAACTGTTTGGATTTCATTGTTTCACATAGCACTTATGTATTAACTATTTCTTATGCTTGGTGTTCACCAGTGATTAATACAGATCCGTGTTTATTAACCTGACAGTAATAACTGTAAACCCAAATTATGCCCAGCAAAATTTATTTTCCTGATGAGTTTGATTTTGAAGTTTTTAAGATTTTATTCATGTTTTAAGCACCTCATTACTCTTCAGGACAGGGATTTTCATCACAAGTGCAGAAGTCATTTAAGCAAACAGCCCCATTAATGTGGTTGCAATTACGGCAATTGTTATTTTCTTTTGCTAAGTGGATTTGTCTCTATTTTGTAAGTTCGGTCATTTGTTAAGATTCAAGGAGAGGAGGCAGACACATACTCTGAAGAGTAAATGGACATATGGTATTTGTTACTCACTTTGGAAGCTTGATGGAGGTCTGTTTGACTAGTTTTCTCTTCCTATGGCTGGAACATTGCTTGAGAGTACAAAGGAAATTTGACGTGTAAAGGAAATCCAGGTGAAATTAGAAGGGTTAAATGAAGAAAGGTCAAAACCTTTGGATATATGTCATTCCATGTCATTAATGTACTTGACAGCATGGAGCTTTACTGTCTGACCACCCAGACCCTCAATGGACCATCTGTATTAACTAAAAATATTGATGACAAGGGATTTGATAGTTCTTCATACATTTCAGTAGTATTGCTAACCTGTGATTATAGAGCTTTTGGTTGTTCTGAGGGCATATTTAAATACTTTCTCTGTGGTCTTTACGTATGATTAACTGATGAGGTGTGCAGGACAGACAATATCATTTCAAGTAATGGAATTGAGGCTTAGAGACATTAAGTTGACATATACAATATTACTTGTCTAGCAGGGAGTAGGCATGAAATTGAGATTCCGATCTTGGGACTCCTAGACCAGTGCTCTTTCAAGTATTCCATACCTGCTCATGTAATTTCATTGCATTCTTTACAGTTGTAGAGCAAATTTAACCTCGGGGAGAGTAGTTTGTTCTGTTGACTGCACTATAAAATATTTATTGAATGGAGAGGAGAAGGGAGTTGGGGGAAATTGGAGGGGGAAATGAACCATGAGGACTGTGGACTCTGAAAAACAATTTGAGGGTTTTGGAGGGGTGGGGGGTGGGAGGTTGGGTGAGCCTGGTGGTGGGTATTAAGGAGGGCATGTATTGCATGGAGCACTGGGTGTGGTGCATAAACAATGAATTCTGGAACACTGAAAAGAAATTTAAAAAATTAATAAAAATTGAAAAAATATTTATTGAATAAAGAAATGAACTATAGTCATTTCAAATTTTAATATCTGATTTATCACTTTTCATTAACAATATCTAATCATACTTCTGCACCTGATACATATTTAAACAGTTTTACCTAAAGCATCACTTAATGCCATGTATCAGTACTAACAGCAGAGAATTTGCTTTTATACTTTTAAAAAAATGATTGCCTATTTGACATGTCATTTTAAATTCCTGGCGTTTGTGAAGGCTATTTAAGTCCACTTTGGTCCAAAAATACAGTGGCCAGACATTCTGTTCTATCCAAATATCCTGGGTAGGAAACCAAGCAGAAAATTCTGGCCAAGGGTACAAGGAAGTAGACTTTCCTTAAGACCTTTCCGCCTGAGGATTCTCGATATCAAGCCAAAGCATACTATAGTTTTAGTGTAAACTCTTAATCAGAATACCTCCCTGTTATACTGTGTGGCAGAGCTTTGTAAATGTAAAACAGGTTTTATGTGACATCTGTTACTTCTGGTGTTTCATTAGCTGAATTTGGAAACCCAGTTGTAATATGGAAAGGGGAAGGTTCATTCTTAGCTTGCTATGTTATATTTCAGCAAGGGATTTTTCTAGATTGCATTTTATATTTTCACTTTTTTGTTTTCACTTTTCTCCTTATATATTTTATAAATATTTAAACATGAATTCAATATTAAGGAAAGGAAAAAAACTCTTTGACCAACTTTTTTTTTTTCAACCAGCTTTTGGGTTAAAGATAATATGGTACACAGTGAAGTAACCTAGAAACTCTGATCAGGAATTGAAGTGATGAAAAGGTGGGATAATGTGCTAAAAGCTTCAAGTGTTCTGTTTTGTTATCACGCTCTTTGGTAACCAGCTCTGTGATCCTCTATATCAGATGAAAATGCGTCATGCCTCTCATTCACTTTTCTTTGTAATTATTTATTTATTTATTAAAGATTTTATTTATTTATTTGACAGTGAAAGACACAGCAAAAGAGGGAACCCAAGCAGGGGGAATAGGTGAGGGAGAAGCAGGATTCTTGCTGAGCAGGGTGCCCGATGCGGGGCTCGATCCCAGGATGCACTGGGATCATGACCTGAGCCGCCCGAAGCAGTCACTTAACAACTGAACTACTGAGGTACCCCTCTCATTCACTTTTTTTTTTCTTGCATATTTAGCATTTTCTTTTTCTTTTTCTTTTTTTTTAAATTATTGTGTTATGTTAGTCACCATAAAATACATCACTAGTTTTTGATGCAGGGTTCCAAGATTCATTGTTTATGTATAACACCCAGGGCTCCCTGCAATACATGCCCTCCTTAATCCCTATCACGAGGCTCACCCATCTCCCACTCCCCTCACCTCTAAAACCCTCAGTTTGTTTCTCAGAATCCACAGTCTCTCATGGTTTGTCTCTCCCTCTGATTTCCCCTGCTTCATTTTTCCCTTCCTTCTCCTAATGTCCTCCATGCTATTCCTTATGTTTTTTTTTTAATATATTTTTTTATTTATTTGTCAGAGAGGAGGAGAGAGAGAGAGCACACAAGTAGGCAGAGAGGCAGGCAGAGGCGGAGAGAGAAGCAGGCTTCCTGCCCAGCAAGGAGCCCATGCGGGACTCGATCCCAGGACCCCGGGATCATGACCCAAGCCGAAGGCAGCGGCTTAACCCACTGAGCCACCCAGACATCCCTATTCCTTATGTTTTACAAACAAGTGCAACCATATGATAATTGACTCTCTCTGCTTGACTTATTTCACTCAGTGTAATCTCCTCCAGTCTTGTCCATGTTGATGTAAAAGCTGGGTATTCCTCCTTTTTGATGGTTGAGTAATATTCCATTATATATATGGACCACGTCTTCTTTATCCATTCTTCTGTTGAAGGGCATCTTGGTTCTTTCTACAGTTTGGCTATTGTGGCCATTGATGCTGTGAACATTGGGGTATAGATGGCCCTTCTTTTCACTACATCTGTATCTTTGGGGGTAAATACCCAGTAGTATAATTGCTGGGTCATAGAGTAGCTCTATTTTTAATTTCTTAAGGAATCTCCACACTGTTTTCCAAAGTGGCTACACCAACTTGCATTCCTACCAACAGTGTAGGAGGGTTCCCCTTTCTCCACATCCTCTCCAACATTTGTTGTTTTCCTGCCTTGTTAATTCACTTTTTAAAAAAAGATTTAGCACTGAAAACTTTGTACCAAATGTGCCCTAATCACATGCTTAAAATTTGCTGAGTGTAGAAAGCTTGTATACCAGTCAAAAACCCTAAAGTTATTCTTTCTTCCTAGTTTTCTTTTGGTAACATGGTATTTCTATTAACTTGAAAGTGAGTTCTGCCAAGAGTATGAAGCTAAGGGGATCAGAGAGTGTCTTGAAGTTTTGCCTGGATTACTGTTCATCAGACAACTCTACAAAGGGGTGTTTGGGGAGAGGGAGTCTAACTAGACATCTGAAATCACATTAAGTCCCTTCTCCTTTTTCCCTGACATTTTCTAATCTTACCAACAACAGGACACTGGATGTCATTATATTTTCCAAAAGTCAGTTCTGCTGTCCTCAGAGTAATGCACTCACCTCTGTAGCTTACCGACTGTGGATTATTATGCTGTTTGGAGTGAGCATCTGTGCTCATCTGTGTAAATGGGGATGAGTGAATGGATTAAATGTGTCCAAGAATTATATCCTTAGCATTCCTTGCTAAGGAATTGTTGTTGGACAGCACTTTTCCATCTGAGGGACTCAGATGTATTCTGAGGATCCAAGAATTCTCTGTGTAACAATTTCTTAAATATATGCTTTCATTTCAGTGTTAATAAAGAAATAACTACTGTAAGCCCGATATCAATAACCTGGAAAGCACCTTTTTTTATATTAACATATAATGTATTATTTGGCCCAGGGGTACAGATCTGTGAATCATCAGTCTTACACATTTCCCAGCACTCACCATAACACACACCCTCCCAAGGTCCATAACCCAACCACCCCATCCCGCCCCCCACACACCCCCAGCAACCCTCAGTTTGTTTCCTGAGATTGAGTCTCTTATGGTTTGTCTCCCTCTCTGGTCCCATCTTGTTTCATTTTTCCCTCTCTTCCCCCGACGAACCCCTGCCCTGCCTCTTAAGTTCCTCATATCAGAGAGATTATATGACAATTGTCTTTCTCTGATTGACTTATTTCTCTTGGCATAATACCCTCTAGTTCCATCCATGTCGTTGCAAATGGCAAGATTTTGATCTTTCTGATGGCTGCATAGTATTCCTATATACATATGTATATATATGTGTGTGTGTGTATATATATATGTATATATATATACATATATATATACATATACATATATATATATATCACATCTTCTTTATTTATTCATCTGCTGATGGACATCTAGGTTCTTTCCTGGAAAACCATTTTATAACAAATAGTTACATGGAATTTTGGTGCCTGTATTTGAGTTTCTATTTGAGTTTCTATTTATGACTTATGTTGCTGCTAAGCTGTATTGGCTAGATATTTGCCAGCCATCAAGAAAGGGACAGAGGCAGACTTGATAGATATTTTTCTCAGTAGCGAAACTGAAGTATGTACTGGCTTCATGTACAAAGGGCACCTTTGTGGCAATTCAAACAGAGAGAAGTGGTGACCCTCTTGCTCAGCTGGGATACGGGATAGTATAAGCTTCCTAAATATAGAAGAACTTGTGACTCAGCACCATACTTTTCATAGAATACTGTTAATATTATTCATGAAAATAATTAACTTAAATTTCATTAGTTTTGTTTCTATTTAAATTATACATATTAATTTTGTAGTTGTGCTAGATCTGTAGGCATAAATGGTCTATTTCTAATTATAGAGACACCTACATAACTTTCTCCCTGTAAGAATGCCTATCACAACTTTCAGCTTGCAAAATACTGTTTTAGGGTGACAGAATTCTAGCTGTTGGTGTCACGTCCTCAGAAAAAGAAGAGAAGCTCTCTGACAAAGCTTCTTAACTTCTGTTGTACCAAGGACTCCTTTGGTAATCTGGTGAGGTCTCCAGGTGCCTACTCAGAATAATGTTTTGGTGCTTAAAGTAAATGATACAGAATTACAAAGGAAGGCAATTTTATTAAAATTCAGTTATCAAAATATTAGAAACATAAATTCATGATGCGGTAATTCATGTGTCTATTAAATAATGATATCTAGCAGTAGGTCAATAATGATAATTTTATGACAGCGATGAGCATAAATAATATTTTGAAATGTCTGCCATAGCTCCATGTTGATCTGAAAATATCATGTATAATTTTTTATTTGTTTTTCTACATTTGTTGCCTACATTGATAATTTAAGTATTCTAAATTTCAGTTGGAGGTTAATGGAAATAGAAATGCTATTTTTCTGCAATCCAGGTTCTTTACAGACAATAAAAATTATATGTAGGGGTGCCTTGGGGTCTTGTGATTATGATTAAGAGCACATACTACAGATGAAAAGAGTATTTTTTTTGTACCTGGGAGAGTCTAAGGCCCTCTCAAGCTGCTTCATTAGGAATTTACTACTCCAAAATTTACTGCTAGCCACCACTGTTGGACAAAAATGTTCAAGTCCAGTTGGTTACCCTCTTCTGTATATTAAATCATATTCTTCAGGCTTGAAGAATAGTTAATGAGATTCAGACATGGGCTTCTGGCTAGAATCAACATTTAATCAAGAACCAAGTGAAGCATTTAAGTAATTGTTGAATGCTTTTCTGGTTAGCACGGTAGCATTCTAGTAAAGACCAGCACAATACTTGGGAGAGAGAGAAAGGAAATTCAAAATGTAGTAATGGACTCTCTTCCCCCCCTTCACTCTTCTTTCCTTTCCCCTTATTTCATCTTTAGATGACTGTCCTTTGGAGGTACTGGGTTCTTTTCCAGAGAAACCAAACTCAATCACTTGGTGAGGTAGGCTTTTGAAAGGAGTAATGGATTGGTCACTGGTTCATTCTCCTTTGACTACAGTCCCGGTCTTCCCTTCTCAAAGATCTCTGGGTAAGACTTCCTGACCTTCTTTCCAAAATGAATCCTGCAATATTCCACAGGTGACATGTTCCCCCAAAGGCATTGTGCCTATAACATATCATTATAGTAAATGAGAGTCAGTGTAAATAGTTGTGTCAAAGGCTTGTGGTTCAAAATTTTCTCTCCAGATTCATTATCACGGCTTTTTCTTCAGGAAGAACAGCCCAATATCCTTGATCAGTATAGAGGAAAAAAGAAAAAAAAAAACACAAACAAAAACCAAAAAATAGTAGCATGGTGTTAATACATTGCAAACACAGTCCTGATCCTATTCAAGGATAAAAATGATCTTTTAAAAGCCAAATTCTCAGATAAAAGTTAAAAAAAGAAAACAAACCAACCTGTGTAATTTACTCTACTTTCTGGTTCTGAAAGAAAATTGGCATTGTATATATTCTTTTGCCTGAATCATTCAATTTGCTGACTGCCAGATTTTTGGTCTTTCTACAATTCTGTGTTGAAAGCAAAAAAACTGACAGTGGGAATCTGTTTGCTGTTACTTGTGCCTTCAGAGAATATGCCTTTTCACTTTCTTGTAGTTGAAATGAATATGATAATGAATTTCGTAAACCAAAAGCTTGAATCAATTTACATTTAATCCAAACCACTCCTTGTCTTTTATTGTTAACATATTTTATTCTTATATTTTGCTCCTCTGCATCATTAACATAATATTTGCATGTGGTGTTTGAATTATAAAACTTACAGTACTTGTTTATAATTATGTTAATTAGTATAAACTCATTCAGATGTTTATGTCCTCCAAGCATTACAAGACATCTTAATTTCTGAGAGTTTAGGATAATCTGGAAAGCACCATTTATTCATCAGCATCTGTTTATTGGGTGCCAAGCTCTGGAGTTTTGCTCACTAGACTACCAAAGTGGATCAGATAGAAATCTTGTCCCTAAGTAGCCACTGTCTAGTAACTGCCTTGAGACATAAACAAACTGAGAAATTCTTTCAGAGAGGATCAGAGACAGAGGAAAACATGATCTATTTCAATTCTTATTTCTTTAAAAGATAAGATTGCAAATTCATCCCATACTTAAGCTATAATAAATACATCATTTTTTCAAACAATAAAGTTTTATTTATAAATATAAAAGTTAATTTTAGTTTAAAGGTTTGACCTAGATTTTTATTTTTAATGAGATTATACTGTATGATTATTAAATTTAAAAATGTAGTTATAAGATTATCTTAGATAATTTGAAACAAGTCTGTAGTTTTCAATTTTATGGGAAAGCCAACCTTGCTTTTATAAATACTATTGAGAATTTTATCAGCTTAGGATGTGGGAGGTCTAGAATTATACAATTCCTTCCTTGAAATTTCTTTCCAGTCTTTCATTGTATATTAAGTAATCAACTCACAGAGTTTGTTTCTGCTTTGGTTATGTTTAGAAATGTGTACTGGACAGAGGATATACATTTTGAGAAAATGATTTATGATGACTTGATGGCCATTAAGCCATCGTGTGTATCTATATTACGTATCCTTTAAAGTCAACAGAAATGTTTAAAAATAAATAATATGAGAGTGTTACCATGGGAAAGAAATGAATTAAGTTTTTGCTTGTTTTAGAGTTTGGTGATTGGCCAAGTGGCCATGTTATAGCCAATCATGAGAGACAGTGAAGCAAGTAGTGTGTGGGAACTATCATGCACCATCAGCGTTCAGGTGGGGACCCATCACTCCTTCCTTATTTCCTGTTTCTCCCTTTGGGAATGGGGATGTCTGTCCTCTGCCTGTCCCACTATTATATTTTGGAAGGCCATAACTTGTCTGGTCTCACAGTTTCACAACTGGAGAGGAATTTTGCCTCAGGATGGATTGTGCTTTGAGTCTCACCCACATCTGATTTAGATAATATTTAGATAAGACTCTGGACTTGAGACTTTGGAGTTGATGCTGGAATGACTTAAGACTTTAGGACGTTGGGGATAGAATGAATATATTTTGCATGTAAGAAGAACATGAATTTTGGGGTACCAAGGGTAGAATATTGTGGACTGAATCTTTGTATTCCTCTAAAACTTGTATGTTGAAACTTTGACACCCAGTGTGATGCTATTTGGAGATGGGGACTTTGGGAAATAATTAGAGCTAGAGGAGGCCATGAGGTGGGACCATCATGATGGGATTGTGTGTCCTTCCTTATAACAGGAGGCACCAGAACACTTGCTCTTTCCATGCTCATGCAAAAAAGAGGTCATGTGAGCACAGAATGAGCACACAGTGAAAAGTCATTGTCTGTAGCCCAAGATGAGTGCTTTCATCAGAAACGCACCACGCTGTCACCTTGATCTTAGACTTCCAGCTCCAGAACTGTGAGGAAATAAATTTTTGTTCTTTAAGCCACCCACCCGGTCTATAGTAGACTAATACAAATCTCATGTATAAATGCAAAGCTATTAAATAAACTGCTAGCAACCAAATCCATTAACACCTAAAATTATATTGCCTTTTAACAAAATAGGCCTTATTGTGGAAATGCAAGGATGGCTTAATATTAGACATGTTATTTGTATGTCTCCTCATCTAATTAATAAAGTAGATTTCTTTTATTGATCATCTCAATTGCTGAAGCAAAAGCATTGTTAAAATTTGACACTAAACAGGGAAGAAAATGTCCTTACTCCAATAATGAGTATCTCTCAAAAATCTGGATGCTTTGACATTATTTGTAATTCCAGAAGAATAGAAATATTCTAAATGTCCATTAGGAGAGAACTGTTAAAAAAAAAAAACAACATGTTATAGCCAAGCAATAGTTTATGATACATCTGGGAAGATAATGAGGTAGATTTCTACACTTTTATATATATATATAATCTAGGCTAAATAATGAATCAATAAATCAAGGTGCAAAACAGTGTCTAAAATATGCCATCTTTTGTGTGATAAATTGGGAAGGGGAAGTTTATTTATTTACCTATTTTAAAAAATAAAAGGAGGATACACCAAAACCTAATAAAAATGTTTTTTGTTTTTGTTTTTATTTGCTGAAGAAGGACAGGAAGGAAGTGACAGGGATGCAAATAAGATATCTTTAAATGAACCTCTCTTGTAGTTTTGATTTAGAATCAGGTAAATAACTCAATAAACAATTATGCCAGGGGAAAAAATTCACTAAAAATTGAAAATAAGGCAATGAATTATCCTAACTGTATATCAAGTTAGTGACTCAACCATCCAAAATAAAAGAATTATCTCCACTGAACTTAGAATATTTTGATTATACATCCTAGTAAATGTACTCTAAGCACCGAAAGAATTGCCAAGGAAGTTTAAACTCAACAAGTAGTCTTTCTTTCCTCCCAGCTTTATTGAGGAAAAATTGACAAACATTTGCATATATTAAAATGTAAAATGTGATGATTTGCTATACATGTGCATTTTGATGGGATTGTCAAAATCAAGGTAATTAACACATCCATCACTCTATGTAATTAACTCTGTGTGTGTGGTGAGGACACTTTTATTCTCAGCAAATTTCTAGTCTATCTTATGTGGTATCTTATTTTTTTAAAAAAATCATTGCCAAGACCAATGTCAGGAAGCTTTTCCCCTTTTTCTGTTAGAAATTTTATGGTGTTGAGTGTTATTTTAAAACATTTACTCCATTTCAAATTCCCATTAGGCAGGCTTATTAATATATTGAGGTTGTTATTTTGAAACTATTGTTTGCACATAATAAGGGAAAGCAAATAAGTATTTATATTCATGTTGTCAGGAACCACATTTTCAAAAATAAGAGGAAAGAGGTACAGATACAAAAACAAATAAAATCATCTTAATTTTGAATTGAAATCATCAGTGTTTACACTGGGTAAACAGTGTTTACACTGTGTAAGCACAATGTCTTTTCCTCCTTTAAAAATACATAATAGTTTTCTCTGTTCACCAAAAAAGGCTTTTTGGTGAAAGAAGTGACAGCTCAGGGACAATGAACACATCTGGTGCTGAGTTCCTGCCAAAGTTCTTGAAGAATTCTTTCTTCTAGTTAGCTTATTAACTTAAACTGTTTGTGTTGATGTCCATCATTCTGAGGTCATAATGAAATATGGTTGCCCTTTTCATATGCAGACTCATTTATTCCTTCTTTTCAGGAAAAACTTTTCTTCATAACATTTTCAGGACTTTTTTCTTCCACTTCTGAGTTCTTGGATTCAGAAGGACATTTTTTTTTTTTTTTAGTTGACTTGCAGTTTCCTTATATATGCATCTTCTTAAATGTACTCATAGTGATTATCCTAAGCCTCTTCAATTTCTAATTATTATTTGTAAACATTTTAAGGTTAAATTGCTATTTTTAGTGCTAGAGTCTCAATTTTCTTTTATTACAATTTTTGTCTATTGTCTTTGAGCTGTGTGGTTTTGGGGGTTTATTTTTGGTAATACATGTATTTAATGTATGTATGTATGTATGTATGCATATATTGATTTACTTATTTTTAAGTTTTATTTCAATTCCAGTTAGTTAACATAGAGTGTTATATTAGTTTCAGGCATATAATATAGTGATTCAACACTTCCATAAGTCACCCTGTACTCATCATGACAAGTGCCCTCCTTAATTCTATAGTAATAAATAAATACTGTAACTGTTGGTACTCAACTCCTAAAATTTTAAGGCAATTTAGAGAAGCCCTTAAACAAAGAAGACTCTTGCACTACTTTTCAATATTATGAAGGATTTCAAGTATATATATTTGAATAATTACCATTAGTTCTTGCATCCTGCTTCTTCCTTCTGGGTTAAATTTTCTTCTTAATTGAATTACTCCTTGGGAGTTCTCCCAGTGGATACTATTTCAGTTTTGATTTGTTTTAAAATATATTCATTTTCCCCCTCAATAGGGCATGATTGTTTAGCTAAGCTGACAGGTTTCTTTTCTCTCATCGATTTAAGAATTTTATTTCACATTTATCTGGATTCTTCAATGCTATCAGAAACCTAATGCCCATTTAAATTTTTGAATTTTGTCTTTGGATACTTTATTTTTTAAAATTTTTTATTTTTTATAACCATATAATGTATTATTAGCCCCAGGGGTACAGGTCTGTGAATCGCCAGGTTTACACACTTCACAGCACATACCCTCCCCAATGTCCATAACCCCATCACCATCTCCTGACATCTCTTCCCCCAGCAACCCTCAGTTTGTCTTGTGAGATTAAGAGTCTCTTATGGTTTGCCTCCCTCCCGATCCCATCATCTTTCATTTATTCTTTTCCTACCCCCCAGCTCCCCCTTGCATCTCCACTTCCTCATATCAGGGAGATCATGAGATAGTTGTCTTTCTCCGATTGGCTTATTTCGCTTAGCATAATACGCTCTAGTTCCATCCATGTCATCACAAATGGTAAGATTTCATTTCTTTTGATGGCTGCATAGTATTCCATTGTATATATATATACCACCTCTTCTTTATCCATTCATCTGTTGATGGACATCTAGGTTCTTTCCATAACTTGGCTATTGTGGACATTGCTGCTATAAACATTCGGGTACACATGCCCCTTTGGATCACTACGTTTGTATCTTTAGGGTAAATACCCAATAGTGCAATTGCTGGGTCATAAGGTAGTTCTATTTTCAATTTTTTTGAGGAACCTCCATGCTGTTTTCCAGAGTGGTTGCACAAGCTTGCATTCCCACCAACAGTGTAGGAGGGTTCCCCTTTCTCCACATCCTCGCCAGCATCTGTCATTTCCTGACTTGTTCATTTTAGCCATTCTGACTGGTGAGGTGGTATCTCATTGTGGTTTTGATTTGTATTTCCCTGATGCCGAGTGATGTGGGGCATTTTTTTGTGTGTCTGTTGGCCATCTGGATGTCTTCTTTGCAGAAATGTCTGTTCATGTCCTCTGCCCATTTCTTGATTGGATTATTTGTTCTTTGGCTGTTGAGTTTGCTAAGCTCTTTATAGATTTTGGATACTAGCCCTTTATCTGATATGTCGTTTGCAAATATCTTCTCCCATTCTGTCAGTTGTCTTTTGGTTTTGTTGACTGTTTCCTTTGCTGTGCAAAAGCTTTTGATCTTGATGAAGTCCCAGTAGTTCATTTTTGCCCTTGCTTCCTTTGCTTTTGGCAATGTTCCTAGGAAGAAGTTGCTGCCTGTGTTCCCCTCAAGGATTTTGATGGATTCCTGTCTTACACTGAGGTCCTTCATCCATTTTGAGTCTATTTTTGTGTGTGGTGTAAGGAAATGGTCCAATTTCATTTTTCTGCATGTGGCTGTCCAATTTTCCCAACACCATTTGTTGAAGAGGCTGCCTTTTTTTTCCATTGGACATTCTTTCCTACTTTGTTGAAGATTAGTTGACCATAGAGTTGAGGGTCTATTTCTGGGCTCTCTATTCTGTTCCATTGATCTATGTGTCTGTTTTTGTGCCAGTACCATACTGTCTTGATGATGACAGCTTTGTAATAGAGCTTGAAGTCCAGAATTGTGATGCCACCAACTTTGGCTTTCTTTTTCAATATTCCTTTAGCTATTCGAGGTCTTTTCTGGTTCCATATAAATTTTGGGATTATTTGTTCCATTTCTTTGAAAAAAAAAAAAGGATGGGATTTTGATAGGGATTGCATTAAATGTGTAGATTGCTTTAGGTAGCATAGACATTTTCACAATATTTGTTCTTCCAATCCATGAGCATGGAACATTTTTCCATTTCTTTGTGTCTTCCTCAATTTCTTTCATGAGTACTTTATAGTTTCCTGAGTATAGATTCTTTGCCTCTTTGGTTAGGTTTATTCCTAGGTATCTTAGAGTTTTGGGTGCAATTGTAAAGGGGATCAACTCCTTAATTTCTCTTTCTTCTGTCTTATTGTTGGTGTAGAGAAATGCAACTGATTTCTGTGCATTGATTTTATATCCTGACACTTTACTGAATTCCTGTACAAGCTCTAGCAGTTTTGGAGTGGAGCCTTTTGGGTTTTCCACATATAGTATCATATCATCTGCAAAGAGTCATAGTTTGGCTTCTTCTTTGCTGATTTGGATGCCTTTAATTTCTTTTTGTTGTCTGATTGCAAAGGCTATGACTTCTAGTACTATTTTGAATAGCAGTGGTGATAATGGACATCCCTGCCATGTTCCTGACCTTAGCAGAAAAGCTTTCAGTTTTTCTCCATTGAGAATAATATTCGCGGTGTGTTTGAAAATGTTGAGGTATGTGCCCTCTATCCCTACACTTTGAAGAGTTTTGATCAGGAAGGGAATGCTGTACTTTGTCAAATGCTTTTTCAGCATCTATTGAGAGTATCATATGGTTCTGGTTCTTTCTTTTATTAATGTATTGAATCACATCGATTGATTTGTGGATGTTGAACCAACCTTGCAGCCCTGGAATAAATCCCACTTGGTCGTGGTGAATAATTCTTTTAATGTACTGTTCGGTCCTACTTCCTAGTATTTTGGTGAGAATTTTTGCATCTGTGTTCATCAAGGATATTGGCCTGTAATTCTCTTTTTTGATGGGATCCTTGTCTGGTTTTGGGATCAAGGTGATGCTGGCCTCATAAAATGAGTTTGGAAGTTTTTCTTCCATTTCTATTTTTTTGAACAATTTCAGGAGAATAGGAATTAATTCTTCTTTAAATGTTTGGTAGAATTCTCCTGGGAAGCCGTCTGACCCTGGGCTGTTGTTTGGAGATTTTTGATGCCTCTTTCAATCTCCTTACTGGTTATGGGTCTGTTCAGGTTTTCTATTTCTTCCTGGTTCAGTTGTGGTAGTTTATATGTCTCTAGGAATGCATCCATTTCTTCCAGATTGTCAAATTTGTTGGCATAGAGTTGCTCATAGTATGTTCTTATAATTGTTTGTATTCTTTGGTGTTGGTTGTGATCTCTCCTCTTTCATTCATGATTTTATTTATTTGGGTCCTTTCTCTTTTCTTTTTGATAAGTCTGGCCAGGGCTTTATCAATCTTATTAATTCTTTCAAAGAACCAGCTCCTAGTTTCGTTGATTTGTTCTATTGGTTTTTTTTTTTTTTTTTTGGTTT